>MU270523.1:0-28458 GCA_021432625.1 Leptodontidium sp. 2 PMI_412
AACAATACGTTCAAAACCTCTTGAAAAAGAGTCCTCGTAGAGGTAGAATCGAAGCCTCTTTACTCGTAGCCGAGAGTAATCACCCTACCGGAAATGGAAAAACACTTGCCCGAAAGATTAGAGCGTTATATCTCTATTATCGAACTTACGGCTTATTACCTCTCGAGACTCGTGGCGGCAAACAAAAGAATCGGTCTTACCTTGATAACGAAGACGTCTTTAAAGCTTGTAGAGCTTGGTTATTAGCTCAAAAGCTCGCTACGGTTACCCCTAAAGGATTTCGACACGCTCTTAATACTCAAATTATGCCTCGCTTATTAGCTTCGGCAAAAACGAGTAAGAAGCCCCTTTTAGGAAAGACTGCCGGTACACGCAAAAATCCCGGTAAAAAGCCAAAAGAATGGAAACCCCTTGGTAAAACAGCTACTTATAAGTGGTTAAATCGACTTGGATTTTATGCTACAACAGAGAAAAAAGGGGTATACGTAGACGGTCACGAACGAGAAGATGTTATCGAATATCGTCAAAAAGAGTTCTTACCTCAAATGGCTTATTATCAATCGCTTACGACGAACTACGAAGAAGACGCTAATAAGGTGCTTTAACCTATTCCGCCAATTCTACCGCCGGGAGAAAAAGAGCACGTGCTTTATTACTACGACGAGAGTTGCTTTCACGCTAAAGACTACTCTACGCGAATTTGGTTGGACGAAAATCAACAAAAGATGCCTTCTAAAAGTAAGGGGGGTCTAATACACTGCTCTGACTTTATAAGTCTTGAAGGGAGGCTTTTTATTGGTCAAAAGGATGCTCGGAAAATCATATATCCGGGTGGCCCTCAAAAAATCGCTTATTAGGATACCGAGGCTCTTCTTACGCAAATGGACGAAGCGATTAATATATTCGAAGAAAAGCACCTTAATAAAATAGGCGTCTTTATTTTTGACTAATCAAGTGCTCACGCTAGCAAGGGAAGTGGAGCTTTGAACGCTTTTGCTATGAATCTTGGAGAAGGGGGGGCCCCTTTGCCCTAGAAAGTAAGTTTTAGTTATACCTTCCCTTTTAGGAAATATTAACTGATTTTGTAGAGTACATACTTCCCTCCTGATATAAGTGAAGCTAAGCGAGCTCGAGGGCTAGTTAGTACTATTCAAGAGCTCAATTACAAAATCGAGAAGGTTATAAAGGTTGAAATACCTGGTAAGAAAAAGAGGGTAAAAACAACTATAATAGAAGAGGTTCCAAAGGGGATTAAACAAATCCTAGCCGAAAGAGGGTGTTTACTTATAGGTAAATAGTTTCTTTATATTCAGTAATATACTAATTATTTATAGGAAAAAAGCTTCTAATCGCTAAGTGTATAGGCGAAGCGAAAAAGAAGTGTAATAACCTTCTCTCTTGGCCTACTAAGAAAACCGCTACTTGTTGCTTAGCGAGGATTCTAGCCAATTATAAAGACTTCTTTGAGCAAAAGTTAGCGCTTGAAGAGAAGCTATTAGCTAGAGGTTATAAGTGTCTCTTTTTACTGAAGTTTCACTGTGAGCTAAACCCAATCGAGATATATTGGGCGTTTTGTAAAAACCTCTATTGACAGGTTTGGAAGACTACTTTTGACGACGTAAGTTATTACTTCTTAATTACTCTTTTAAATATTAAGTCTTTATTAATCTAATTCTAGGCTAGACAAGCGGCTTTTATAGCTCTTGATTCTTGCCCGCTTAATACGCTACGAAGGTATATTAATAGAGCTTCACGCTTTATGGATGCTTACCGAAAAGGGCTTAGCGTAAAACAAGCGGCGTGGTGTGTTAAAAAGCAAAGCGGCCATTGAACTATTAGTGAAACATAGATGAAAGAGTTTGATATAATTCCAGAAGGTAATCCTTTAGAGGTTAATCACTTAGCTTAATTAGTTAGATTTTGTGCTTATTTGCTAGCGCGGTAGCTAGCTCAGTAGTTATAAAAGTGCTTTACAAAGAGTAATAATCCGAATCTAAATCTAA
Source organism: Leptodontidium sp. 2 PMI_412 (assembly GCA_021432625.1). Lineage (NCBI taxonomy): Eukaryota > Fungi > Ascomycota > Leotiomycetes > Helotiales > Leptodontidiaceae > Leptodontidium > Leptodontidium sp. 2 PMI_412. The sequence continues at coordinate 2,004 of MU270523.1, forward strand.
GATCTCTCTCTCTAATTTAGTAGAGTCTTCTTCTAATTTAACCTTACATCTGATACTAATAACATTAGTAACTAAGTAGAACTATATTAAAAGTACTAATATAATTAATAATAATATTAAAATAAATATATAAGTAATAATAAGATATTCTTATTTAAATAGTTATATTTGATTCTTAAATCGAAGTAATAAATAAATCCATTAGAAATAAGTGGGTCTAGCTTATAATTCCTAACATTTTTTTTAATGAAAACCTTTATTAACACTAATAAGAATTTAATAACTAAAAAGTTTTTCAAAATATATATTATTAGATTTTAAAAACTTATAATTAAAAAAACAAAAATCTCAAAAAATATGACACCTGCCAAGACTTACTTAAAAAGATATAACTAAGTCACCCTAAGCCCGATTTAGACAAAAGTGGGTCCATTATAACGCTAGTAACTTACCGCAAAATACTGATTAAATAAATTCTTTATAATACTTAATTCAGATTTTTACCGTGTTTGAGGCGGTCCGACTGTATAAGAAGAGAAGCCATTAGCGACGAGTATGCGGTGAATCGTAGGGGCGGACACTTCATGGCCTTCATCCTCTTTCAACTTCTTAGAAAGGTTAAGACAACTGAGACCCCTTATAGTAGAGTTTTTAGTGACGAGATTAATCACAGCGTTTGCCACTTCCTAAGAAACAGAAGGACGGCCAGATCTAAGAGCGTCCGCGACGTGGTGGTCCTCAAGCCTATAATCTGTGGATAGGTCCTATCCCCACTTAATAGCTGTTTTGCGATATCGATATATAGAAGTACGGGAAATCTTCGTCTATTCTTTGATCTTTTAATAAGTTTGATTAAGCTCTAGCATCGTAATAGCCTGAATTCTCGCTGTAAGACTATACTCTCCTGCCGGGGACTCTATTGAGGACATAATAATTAGACGTGGACGCCACGGAACACTATAGCGAACAATATTCTCCTCTTCTAGTGGGTCTTCTTCGTCGTCCTCCTATTCTAAGCTTTCGTCGGGGCCGACTTCGTCTTCTTCTTCTAATTCCGAGTCTAATTCAAAAAGAGATAATCTATGAAGGTTTAAATCATGAGTAGGAGAGGTAGAATTCGCATTAAAGAGCCTACAAGTAACACTAGAAGTACTAGCTCTACTAATTAAAGCTTCAGAATCTAACTCGTCATACCAATCGGATTCAGAATCAGAGCTCAATTCAGAGTCTGAATTACGTGGCTCTAAGTGAGAGTCTTTAACACTAAAATCCGAAGAATGCAAATCATCCTCAGGGTAGAAACTCATATTTGACATACAATAAATAAGCACAAATTTACATCAAAATAGGTACAAAAGAGGGGGGGCCTTATGTTCCCTTATTTAAAGTCTGCCCCTCTTTTTCTTTCCCCGCCACGTCACACATCACTAAGTCGATATCTAAGCCTCTTCACTAATTGGTACGCTTCAGGGGACGTTATAGGGGACTTCCCCTGTAATACTCCACTAAAGATAAGCCAATAGAGCCTGTAAGAGAGCCTCAGGCCTTTCGGACCCTGTAATCCCGGGACTTTTGAGACGAATCTCCGTACATCACTGCAGCTCATATTACCTCAGTCAATGAGACAAGACTGGAATTCGTGCTCTCATAGCAGGTCAGATTGACAATTGAGCGATCTCTCGTGTTGGATAAACATCAACGTATGGGTTGTTCAATGATCATGTCCTAAGATAAGTTGAACTTGTTCTTATGTTCATTGGCGATCCTATTTAACTTGTCTACGTGTGTTCATCTTCCGACTCTTGGCTTCCTCGCTACGTAGCAAATTCCTAGATTTAAAGCGAGCCATGCCTGAGAAACGTGACACGACACTCACGTGTCATGTCACGAGTTTTCGGTGTTAATTTTCCACCCGAGGTGGTATATGTCTTGCTGTCCTGTCTTTAATCGGTCCTCTGTCTCGCTAAAAGGCTAACATTTTTGTTTACTAAACTGTGACGACTGGCACAGCCCAGAGCCTCATTTCCACCAGCTCCACTTAGTACTGCCCAATCGGGACGTGCCGAGATTACTATAGTGCTAGGTATACTAACCTCTTATATATAGACTTATTCTTTCCTTACCTTTTTTCCTTTGTAGTTGTAAATTCTAAGTTAATACTTAGTATCGTTATATGTCTCTTGTATTAATATATAAGGCGTTAGCTACACGTGATTACTGTCTTTTTAGGGCAAGCGTTATATTATCTATAACTCTTTTCTCTACGTCTAAGAAGATAGTAAATATCCCTCGCCCCTTAATTCTCTTGTGAGTAGTTACGACTTAAAAGCTCAAATACAAAAAAGGCCTATACTAAGCCTTATAGCTTAATAAATAACAATATCTAAACCTCTATTAATAGCGAAGTCGACAGTTACTCCGCTAGCACTCTCCTCCTTTTCTTCTCCGACTTCTGCCTCTACCCGACGAAGTCGACAACCCCCCCTTATTAGAGACTTACCCCCTACTCGACAAGCCAAGCTAAAAGCTACCTTTATAATAAAGCTTAATATATCGTCTACTTCTTCTTCCGTACCCCCTAGCGGTTCTTCGTATACTATTAACACTATACCTCAAGACACACTTACAAAGACGGACTTAGAACAGCGATTCCGCCTTTTAAAGGAACAACTGGCTAAAAGCCAAGCGGAGACAAGTATATTAAGGGCTGCCCTATATACGTAGCGGCCCCTTAGCGACTTTAGGAACCACAGGTCTACTAGTAAGTCTATAACCTTCTAGACTAGTGAATCCCTTTAACCTATCGTCGAGGAGACTCTTACTTTTAAGTCCCCTTATAAAGTAAGACTAATACGGAACGCCCTTACTCCTAGTCTTAGTAGGCTACTAAATGACGATAGCGACGATAGCTACTAACCTCCTTATATCCCTCGCCGCTCCCCCTCTTTTTCTAAGATGTCTTAGATGTTTATAATATCACGGATCGAGAAGATCCCTAACCTTTACGACAAGTTCTTAGACGGCGTCGACTTTAGTCCACGTTTATAAGAAGTCTAAGTCCGAAACGCCTTACGCTAGTACGACTAATACTTCGTTAACGACGACTACTAAAAGGACTAGTTATTAACACAAATAAAAGGAACGGCTTATACGTTTCTAAAACCCTTCTTCTTATCCCTGACGCTTAACGACGACAGAAATATCACGAATGCGCTTAACCTAGTTAATTAAGTAATTAAATTCCTAACTAACTCTTATAAATAATAAATAGTGTGTAGCCTCTATTCCGCGTTAAAGATAAAGTCGTAAAATAAATCTTTTAGGACTTTTACTATTAGTTTAAGACTCTTACTAACTAAGGCGGCGTAACTAATAAGTTAATTCTCAAAATAGACTTATAAGACAAGCTCTTATCCCGCCTACGTAAGTAACTATTTTATGAGTATTAAAGGGCTAAAACCTTAAAAAAGTACGTGGAAGTAGTTTAAGCTAAAGACTAAGGATAAATCGTAGAGAGTATTATTTACGCTAGTTGTTTTAGCCCCTTAGTAATAAATATAAATTCTTACCCTTAGTCTTAAATTAATATCTCCTTAAGAATCACGGGAAAGTTAATCTAAGCTTTTACTGCCTCTTTATCTTAGTAGCGAGAGACTAGTTAACTCCTAAGTTAATAAACCTTTATACGAGCCGATACACCTCGTGCCTAAACACTAGTAAATACTCCTTAGTATTTCTCTTAGTAACCCCTTAGTCGTAATTATACCTCCCGTCTTAACAAAATAGAAGTAAGCGCCGACGACGGCGATCTTACGTCTAACAGCTAAGTTATAGACGACGACAATTTACTAGTAGAGGAACTTACCCTACAAGTAAAAGACTTAGCCTAAGAAAATACTCTTTCTTAAGTATAGTACGAGATATATAATATCTTAACCTTATAAAGCTTCTTAGCAGACTAGTACTTACTACTTATATTACTTTCTCTAGGAATAGACTCACGTATAAGCTGCCTGCACTTCTTAATTCCGAAGTTAATAATTATTGTTTTATTAATTACTCTCTTTTAAAGTCTCTTTCTTTCTTCTTAAAACCTTTAATTTACTTACTGCCTTTACTTATCCTTATTAAAGGATTTAATAGTCGAACTGGCCGGACTGTTAGTTATTATACTATATTAAATTTAATAATTGACAAACGATTATAGTCATTTATACCTTTCTTAATTACTTACTTAGGAAATTATAAAGTAATTATTAGAAGATTATAATTAAAGTATTACGAAGTACTCTTAGATACCGCTAAACGACGGCTTATTTAGCTATTAGACTACCCCTTAATAGTAAGTTATAGCAAATTAATTAAGGTCCGAGACCTACGTGTACACAAGATTCACTAACGCTACTAGCGCGACGCCGAGTGTAAAGACGCTAAGTTACGTGAGTTTTAGAGCCACTATAATCCCTAATTTACTAAGTCAGTCTCACTAACTGACTTGCCCCCTCCTTTAGTATTAAGTATAAATACCTTAAAAACTCTACTAAAGTCGGCAACCGCCAAAGTAAGGACTTATAAAATATTCAGACTTATTATTTACTCGGAGTTTACGACTTCGTGTTATAATAACTATAGTAGCCTACTACGAGGCGGTTTTATAATAAATTCTAACCGGCGCGCTAAACTAAATCCTAACATAAACGTTAACTCTCTTTTAATAACTTTAGAAACGACTACTACTGTTAGCTTTATACTTACTATCGACCCCTTAGAAGTAACGACTACACTATCGCAAAATCAGGGTTAGTAGTCAAGAGAACCTCTAGCAAGTTCTAGAGTCGATAATATAATTAAACTAATAAACGATAATCGTTTAGAAATCTATATTAACTTGATATTTACAGATACTAAACTAAGACATAAAACTTTATTAAGAATCCGAAGGGCTATCTTTAAGGGTGTTAAGTCTAAGAATAAGAGCGCTATTAGGAATTTATACTCTCTTAGAGTCGAGCCTATAGTGCTAGTAAAAGACATTTACCCCCTTAGCCACTTGACTTATAACGCTTCGTCTACCTCTTCTTTCCTTCTTACTTTAAGTATAAAACCCCTCCTACGTCCCTTATCTTTTTTAACGATATCCCGACATTAATATACCTTTATAAAACTTTTAGTAACTTTTAGAAGTAGCCGCGCCGCTATTTTAATTAAAGAGGTTACGTTAATAAGGAATTCTATATTAATCTCTAAGAGTTAGAAATACTTAGATCCGCGCCTTTTAAGTATATAATATCGCCTTTAATTAATCCCTAATATTAGTACTACTACTAAACCTACTTTTATTACTAATCCTCTATGTACTATAGAGCCCTCACATTAACGAGTGCGACATATAATAAAGCCTAAAGAGCGCGCACACTTTATTACTAACGGCTCTTTACTTTAACTTAGAAGTATATTAAATAACTAGCTTAGTCGACATACACAATCGTCCCTATAATTAAATAACACTTACATCTTAACTAAACTAGCCTAAATAGAAGTTACTAAGCTAGAAAAGAGAACCGCTGAGCTTTTATACCCCTAAGACTAGACTAACTTCCCTTAATTCGCTCCTTTTACGCGTAAAACATATATTAAGGACTATACTAATTTACTTTAGAATATATAAACGTAGCTCTCTCTTATACACGACTCGACTATAAAAGCTCCTCCTTCCCTAACTTTTTCTCCTTAACTACGAGATAAGTTATTAATTATAAAACAATATAAGAAAGCTCGTCGACGTCTAATTGTTAAGATCTTCTTAATTAGCGCCGCGGCGTTTTATATATTAATTAAATAAAAGTCTAAAGATAAAATATTTGTAGTAACACTTTAAGAGATTAATGCCCTAATTAATTAAAGAAGTTAAGAGCAAGAGAAAGCCGCTATTATATTAGCCCTAACTATCGAACTCACTTACCGCCACTAGTTAACTATATATTTTACACTTTCTATTTAAAAACTAGACGTTAAACTAATAATTCCCCTAGAATATACTAATTAGATTTACGTATTCTTTAAAGTAAAAAGTGATATTCTCCCCCCTTATCGCTTGTATAATTATAAAATTAAGTTAAAAGGAGAGAGTAAGAAAGTACTTAAGTATTCGCCACTATATAAGATATCGGCTAAAGAACTTAAGGCTATTAAAGAATATATTATAAATAACTTAAACAAGGGATTTATTAAGCCGTCTTAAGTACTATTCGTTACCCTTATTCTCTTTATTAAGAAACTAAATAGTTCTTTACGGTTATATATTAACTTTTAAGTACTAAATTCCCTTACTTAAAAGGACTAATACCCCTTACCTCTAATTAATAAGACTTTAGCTTGTATAATTAATACTCACATCTTTACTAAACTAGACATTTATTAAGCCTTTTATTAAATCTAAATAGACTTAGTATTAAAGGAGTACACTACGTTTTACACGAGATACGGCGTATATAAGTATAAAGTTCTTTCGTTTGGCCTAATTAATGGCCCTACTACTTACTAACGCTACATAAATGTCATTCTCTTCGATTACCTTAATGATTTTTATATAACGTACTTAAACGATATTCTCATTTACTTTAAGAATCCCTTATAATACTAACTCTACGTTAAAAAGGTACTTTAACGCCTTAATAACGCTAGGTTATAAGCCGACCTAAAGAAGTGTAAGTTTAAAGTAATACAAATTAAATACTTAAGATTTATTATATTAACTTCTAGCCTAAAAATTAATCCCGAGAAGGTCTTTATCGTTCGTGAATAGACTTACTTTAACTCTATTAAAGGTATATAATCTTTCCTTAGTTTTTATAACTTTTATTAGAGGTTTATCTACGACTACGGTATTATAGCGAAACCTCTTATTTAATTAACTAAGAATATCATTCCCTTCTACTTTACTATAAAATACAAAGACGCCTTTAACCTCTTAAAATATACTTTCACGTCCGCGCCTCTCTTAAGATACTACTAATAAGATTTACCTTGCCTCCTAGAGACAGATACTAGTGACGGTATTATAATAGGAGTCCTTTCTTAATAACACGGCGACAACTATATAAAGATTATAATATAACTACCTCACTTAAAGCTCGCTTATATACTTAATAAAACCTATTCTAGGCCTAATCAGCCGGAAATAGCTTAAAACAAACCACATACGTCTGATACAAAGCTCTAACGTCCACAGGTTACAGCCATGGAATCCAAGGCTTCTAATACACGGCTTTCCTAGGCTAAAACAGTGGTTGTACGAAGCTCCGGGCTTTACGTCTCAAACTACCGGAAAACAACTGTATTTGGTAAAGACTCGTTTGAGCTTATATTTACTTAATTCGGCTACCTAAGCGAATACACACGTGATAAGCTAAAGTAGTTATATAGACCTAGAAATCCCCTTTACAATAGAATTGTGACGCTTGCCCTAGAAAGACGGCAGTCACGTGTAATTAACGCCTCACATATTAACACAAGAGACATATAACGATACTAAGTATTAACTTAAAATCTATAACTATAAAGGAAAGAAGGTATAGAAAGAAGAAGTCTATATACAAGAGGTCGGTATGCCTAGCACTATAGTAATCTCAGTACGTCCCAATCGGGCAATACTAAGTAGAGCCGGTGGAAATGAGACTCTAGGCAGCGACAGTCGTCACACTACCCCCCCCTCTAGAAAAAGCTCGTCCTCGAGCGTTAGTCTATCTCCTTGTCACTATTAAAGTTATTGTAGTCGTTAATACTATCTTCTTATGCTTTGATCTATTTAAGTAGCTTAGTAGGGGGTCCTACTTACTTAGGGTAACTGAGGTAAAAGTCTCTGACTTTGTACGGAGCGTATTTAAGGTTAGAAGTGTCGTATTAGTCTAAGTCAACGTCTTAATTAAGCCAAGTAACACAGTAAAATAAAGTCTTACTTTTCTTACGGCAGGCAAGCACTTCTTCTAGTTCCTACTCGTCGTCGCCTATAATATTAATTAGCGAGGGGGCATCTTATACTTAGCCTAGTAAGGGATCGTTGGGGTCTCGGCGAAGCTTGTTAGCCGGAAAGACGTTGTGGACCTTTATACTCGCTGGCAACTCCAGGCGGTATAAGTGTCCTACCTTCTCGAGTACTCTAAATAATCTATTAGTTAGTATATTTAACTTCTTAGATAGACGGAGTGTCTTAAAGTAGCGTATGTCGAGCTAAACTAGGCTGTCTTTATTAAAGTCGACATCGCGGCGAGAGGCGTTATAGGACCTAGCCATCTTGGCTTAGGCTATAGTGAGGTTCGACCGAGCTATGTCCTATACTTTCTTATAACGTTAAGTATAGTTAATAGCTTATTAAGTGTTTAACTTGTTAGCGGGGGTAGCTGAGTCTAACAAGTCAATTTTCTAGTCTTAATCCGTACGTAGTACGTATTTATAGACTACCTTAAATAGAGAGAGTCCCCCTAAAGAATCGTATAAGAGGGACATCTAAGCGTAGTCTATAATAGGGAGGTACTCTAACTAGTCGTCTTAGTAGTACGTAATAAAAGGTTAGAGTCGTTTTTATAAGTATTAGTTATATACTTCGGTCTGGCCGTCTGTCTGTGGGTAGTTAATAACGGACAACTGTCTCGTAGTTCTGAGGATCTTACTAAGGGCGGTCTAAAACTTAAAGACAAACTAGGGGCCTCTATTAGAAGTAATAATTAAGGGAGTGCCAAAGTAATAATATATATAGTATATATATATAATAGCTAGCTTCTGAGCATCTGTCGTCTTCTAGTAAGGGATACTAATTACTTGTTTACTAAATCTATTAATAAAGACGAGGACATTGTCGAATCTATACTTGTCTTTAGTAAAGGAGTAGTAGTCTACAGTAATATATTCTTATAGTCTAAATAGAACAGGGAGAGGATAAAGGAGTCCGGGCTTTTTATTTCAGGGGACTTGAATTCGTCGGCAAGTATAATAGTTACGGCAGTATTACTAGACTGTTAACGTGATTCCGTGCCACTAGTACTAAGAAAAGAGCATTTAAATCGTCTTCTTAATACTAGGATACGCTATAGTGACTTAATTATAAACCTCTCATATAAGGAGGGTTTAGAGGTAATCGACATTAGGGACTAAGAGGCGGCCGTCGTGGAGTAAGAGGTCACCCTCTAAGCTGAGTTTACCTAGAGAGCTTAATATAACTTACTTACGTAGAGCCTATAAAGAAGGAGTAGTGTAATTAGCCTTTAAGATTTACTATATAATAAAGAATATTAGTATAAGGGCAGCGAGCTCAACGTCGGCCACTAGCGCGTTAGTGTCGTCAGGCGGCCACAACTCTATAAACAGTAGGCTAAGGTTAATTTAGTCTTAGTATAAGAGTTATTAAAGGCGTTAAGTCTTCTTCGTAAAGTTCTATTAATTTAACTTGTTTAGCTTGCGAGAGAGTGCGTCTACTAGGGGGTTATAGATTCTAGGGCGGTACGTAATTATAAAATTATAGTCCGCTAGAAGCTTTACTTATTGTGCTTATTTAACATTTAATTACTTAGAGGTTATAAAGTATTTTAAGGCCTTATAGTCTATTACGACACAGACTTAGTAGGGGGCTCTTATTAACTCAGCACGCTAGTGCCTAAAGGATCTAATAATAGTTAATATCTCTTTATTGTGTACTACGTAGTTAAGCTTAGTAAGTAATATAATCTTTAAAAAGAAAACAACAGGGAACTAGTCGTCGCCGTATTATTAAGAAAGGACTCCGGCCATAACACTATTACTAACATTTATCTTTAGGAGGCAAAGTAAATCCTATTAGTAGTATCTTAAGAAAGGTGCGGACGTGAGAGTATATTTAAGGAAGTCAAAGGTATCTTCGTACTCTATAGTAAAGTAAAAGGGAACGTTATTCTTAATTAGTTAAATAAGAGGTTTTATTATAATACTGTAATTATAAATAAATCTCTAGTAAAAGTTATAAAAACTAAGAAAGGACTATATACCTTTAATAAAGTTAAGGTAAGTCTATTCATAAACAATAAAGACCTTCTCAGGATTAACTTCTAAGCTAGAAGTTAATATAATAAATCTTAGGTACTTAGTTTATATTACTCTAAATTTACACTTCTTTAAGTCGACTTATAACTTAGTGTCGTTAAGGCGTTAAAGTACTTTTTTAACGTAGAGTTAATATTACAAAGGATCCTTAAAGTATATAAGAATGTCGTCCAAGTACGTTATATAAAAATCATTAAGGTAATCGAAGAGAATATCGTTTATATAGCGCTAGTAGGTAATAGGGCTATTAGTCAGGCCAAAGGGAAGGACTTTACACTTATATACGCCGTACCTCGTGCGGAAAGTAGTGTACTCCTCTAATATTAAGTCTATTTAGATTTAGTAAAAGGCTTAACGAATGTCTAATTTAGTAAAAATACAAGTATTAGTTATACGAGTTAAGGTCTCATTAATCAGAGGTAAGGGGTATTGGTCCTTCCGAGTGAGGGAATTCAGCACCTAAAAGTCGATATATAACCGTAGGGAGCTATTCGGCTTCCTAATAAAGAGAATAGGGGCCGCGAATAATACTTAAGACGGCTTAATAAATCCTTTGTCTAAGTTATCTGTAATATATTCTTTGACAGCCTTAAGTTCTTCGGTCGATATCTTATACAATAACAAATACTTAAGTACTTTCTTGCCCTTTCCTTCTAGCTCAATTTTGTAATTATACGAGTAGTAAGGGGGGAGAATATTACTTTTTACCTTAGAAAATACGTGAGTCTAATTAACGTATTCTAGGGGAATTATTAGCTTAGCGTCTAGCTCTTAAATAAAGAGTATAAACTGTATAGCTGACTAGCGACAGTGAGTGAGTTCGACAGTCAGGGCTGATATAGTAGCGGCTTTCTCTCGCTCTTAGCTTCTTTAGTTAATTAGAGCGTTAATCTCTTAAAGAGTCACTATAAATATCTTATCCTTAGACCTCTATTTAATTAATATATAAAACGCTACGGCGCTAATCGAGAAGATCTCAACAATTAGACGTCGACGAGCTTTCCTACGTCGCTTTATAATTAGTAACTTATCTCGTAGTTAAAGAGAAGAAGTTAAGGAAAGAGGAGCTTTTATAATTAAGTCGTGTACGAAAGAGAACTGTGTTTATATCTTCTAAAGTGAATTAGCGTAGTCCTTAGTATGTGTTCTACGCGTAAAAGGAGCGAATTAAGGGGAGTTAGTCTAGTCTCGGGGGTATAAGAGCTCGGCGGTTCCGCTCTCTAGCTTAGTAACTTCTATTCAGGCTAGTTTAGTTAGGAGGTATATGTTATTTAGTCGTAGGGACTGTTATATATATTAATTAGGCTAGTTATTTAATATACTTCTTAGCTAAGGTAAAGGACCGTTAGTAGCGGAGTACGCGCGCTCTTTAGGCTTTACTATATATCGCACTTGTTAATACGAGAGCTCTATAGTATATAGAGTATTAATAATAGAGGTAGGTTTAATAGTAGTATTAATATTAGGGATTAGCTAAGGGCGATATTATATACTTAAAAGGCGCGGATCTGAGTATTTCTGACTCTTAGAGATTAATATAGAATTTATTATTAGCGTAACTTCTCTAATTAACACAGCGGCGTAGCTACTTCTAGAGGCTACTATATATTTCGAAACGAAGTATTTATTAGAAGGTGTAATAAGAAAAGAAAGTAAGGGATACGTAGGGGGTTTTATACTTAAAACAGGAAGGAAAGAAGAAGTAGACGAAGTATTAGGTGTTAAAGAGACAAGGGGGTAAATTTCCTTTACTAGCGCCGTGGGCTCGATTCCAGGGGTGTATAAATTCTCGACTCTATACTTCTAATACGACTATAGCGGATTTCCCTAATCTTTCTTTTTACGACTTATAGTAGTTCTGTAGTTAGAGATTAACTGTAAGTGTAAGCTCGACAACTGTGTATCCGTAGAATTAATATCTTTGGTATCTAATATAATTTAACTATATTACGCGAGATACTAGGTTTAATTTTCTATTAATATAATCGCTAGTTTTCTAGACTTAGTAATAGTCGAGGGTTTAATAATAATAAGTTCTAAGGTTATTAAGAAAGTAAGGGAGTAACTAGCGTATATGTCGAAATTTGACTTAGCGCGCCGGCTAAAATTAACTATAGAATTAGAGCGTAACCTAGGATTTAAGGAAGGGGTAATTACTCGACTTCTTCTTATAAACTTTCCGGTGAACTTTATTAACTATAGTTAACTTAAGAAAGAAGTTAAGTCTAAGGTATTTATACTTGGCGCGGGAGGTAAGTATAAGTTAACTATTAAAGTCGACTCTGTAAATTAAGTATTATAATAGCTCCAAAATTTACATAACTTAACGTCTCTACGCTCGGCGTCGCGTTAATAGCGTTAATGAATCTTATGTACACGTAAGTCTTAGACCTCAATTAGTTTGCTGTAGCTTATTATTAGGGGGTAGTTTAATAGCTAAATAAGTCGTCGTTTAGTAGTATTTAAGAGTATTTCGTAATACTTTAGCCATAACCTTCTAATAATTACTCTATAGTTTCTTAAGTGAGTAATTAAGAAAGGAGTAAATAACTATAAACGCTTGTCGACTATTAAATTTAACGTAATATAGTGGCTAATAGTCTAGCTAGTTCGACTATTAAATCCTTTGACAAGGACAAGTAAAGGCAATAAGTGAATTAAAGGTTTTAAGAAGAAAGAAAGAGACTTTAAAAAAGAGTAATTAATAAAATAATAACTATTAACTCCAGAATTAAAAAGTGCGGGTAACTTATACGTGAGTTTATTCTTAAAGAGAGCGATATAAGTAGTGAGTACTAGTCTACTAAGAAGCTTTATAAAGTCAAAATGTCGTATATCTCGTATTATACTTAAGAAGGAGCCTTTTCTTAGGCTAAGTCTTTTACTTATAAGGTAAATTCTTCCACTAGTAAGTTATCGTCGTTTATAGCTTAACTATTAGATATAAGACCGCCGTCGTCGGCGCTTACCTTTATTTCGTTGACATAGGAGGTATAATTACGATTAAGGGGCCGTTAGGCGAAATGCTGTGGGGTATTCGTTAGTGTTTGAGTATAAGGTATATCGGCTCGTGTAGAGATTTATTAATTTAAGAGCTAACTAGTCTCTCGTCTCTAAGACAAAGAAGTAATAGAAGCTTAGAGTGACTTTCTTGTAGTCCCTGAGGAGATATTAATTTAAGACTAAGGGTAGGAATTTATACTTGTCGTTAAGGGGCTAGAGCGACTAGCGTAAATAGTGTTCTCCACGATTTGTCCTTAGTCCTTAGCTTAGATTACTTTTATATACTTTTCTAGAGTTTTAGCTCTTTAATACTTATAAAATAATTACTTGTGTAGGCGAGATAAGAGCTTGTCTTATAAGTTTATTTTAAGGATTAACTTGTTAATTACGCCGCTTTAGTTAATAAAAATTTTAAACTATTAATAAAAGTCTTAAAAGGTTTATTTTATAGCTTTTATCTTTAATATAAAGTAAAGGTTACGCGTTATTTATTACTTATAAGGGTTAATTAAGAATTTAACTACTTAATTAACTAAGTTAAGCGTATCTATTAAGTTTCTGTCTTCGTTAAGCGTCGGGGACAAAAAGGAGGGTTCTAAGAACATACAAGCTATTCCTTTTATTTATACTAGTAGCTAGTCCTTCTAGTAGTCGTCGTCGACGAAGTATTTGTCGTACCGGCGTAAGGCGTTTTAGACTTAGACTTCTTATAGACGTGGACTATAGTTAATATTGTCCGAAAGTTTATTATTTAAGTTAAGGATCTTCTCGATTCGTGAGGCCGTAAATATCTAAGATAACTTAAGGAAAGAGAGGGAACGACGACGTAGAATATAAGGAGGTTAGTAGCTATTATTACTATTGTTATTTAGTAGTCTACTAAGATCAGGAGCACTCTATGCCTTACCTTTGCCTTTATTTAACTTAGGGGCAAGAGTTTTCTTAATTAAGGGATAAAAGGGTGTATCCCCTTCTTAGAAAGTTATAGATCTTAGGGCGGGTTTACGTAGTAGAGGCTCGTCGGTCGTAAGTTGTTATTATTAAAGAGACAGCTTTAACTGCTAGTTCTTTATACGACTCTCTGTGAGTTGTTCTTCTAAGATACGAAGTCGGCTTTCTTATAGTGTCTCTTTTATATATGTCCTTATAGGCTTTATATTACTCCCTAGTATATTAGTAAAAGTATTAACTATAAGATTATTAGTATTAAGAGAGTTAAGTAAGGGGACAAAAGAAGAGGCAGACGATATATTAGCGTCGTCTATAGCGGGTCGCTTTATTAGAGGAGGGACGACTTTTGGCTTAACTTAGCGAGTTAAAAGGAGAGGTCCGGCGAAGAGAGGGTTTCGACTTTGTCGTGTTAAGGCAGAAGTCGGAGAGGAGAATAAGGGTAATAGTGGCGAAGTAGATGTTGACTTCGCTATTAGTAGGGGTTTTAATATTACTATTTATTAAGTTATAAAGCTTAGTATAAGCCTTTCCTGTATTTGAGCTTTTAGGTCGTAACTACTTATAAGAGGATTAAGGGGCGAGGGATATTTACTGTCTTCTTAGACGTAGAAAGAAGAGTTATAAATAATATAACGCTTGCCCTAAAAAGACGGCAGTCACGTATAACTAACGCCTTACATATTAACACAAGAGACATATAATAATATTAAGTATTAACTTAAAATCTATAATTATAGAAGAAAGAAGGTATAAAAAGAAGAAGTTTATATATAAGAGGTCGGTATACTTAGTACTATAGTAATCTCGGTACGTCCCGATCGGGCAATACTAAGTGGAGCCGGTGGAAATGAGGCTCTGGGCAGCGACAGTCGTCACAAGAATCATTATTCACACCAAGTATTACTTCTTTTCAGACTAGTTCCCTATTACTTTCTTTTTAAAGACTATACTACTTATTAAACTTTACTACGTAGTATATAATAAAGAGATACTAGCTATTATTAGATCTTTTAAGCACTAACGTGCTAAGTTAATAAGAACCCCCTACTAAGTCTGTGTTATAATAAATTATAAAGCCTTAAAATACTTTATAACCTCTAAGTAGTTAAATACTAGACAAGTAGGATAAGTAGAGCTTCTAGTAGATTATAATTTCATAATTACGTACCGCCTTAGAATTTATAACCTCTTAGTAAACGCACTTTCTTATAAGCTAGACGAATTAAATTAATAGAACTTTATAAAGAAGACTTAACGCCTTTAATAACTCTTACGCCAAGACTAAATTAACCCTCACTTATTATTTATAGAGTTACGGCCGCTTAACGATGTTAACGCGTTAGTAGCTAATATTAAACTCGCTACCTTTATACTAATATTCTCCGTCGTATAATAAATACTAAAGGCTAATCACACTACTCTTTCCTTATAGGCTCTATATAAGTAAGCTGTATTAGACTCTCCGGGTAAATTTAGCCTAGAAGGCGACCTCTTACTTTATAACGGCCGTCTCTTAGTCCCCGATGTCAATTACCTCTGAACCCTCCTTATACGAGAGGTTTATAATCGAGTCACTATAGTGTACCCCGGTGTTACGAAGACGATTTAAATACTCTCTTCTTAGTACTAATAATATAAAATCACGTTAGTAGTTTAGTAGTACTGCCGTAACTATTATACTTATTAACGAATTTAAGTCCCCCAAGATAAAAAGCCTAAATTCCTCTATCCTCTCCTTATTCCGTCTCGACCCTAAGAATATATTATAGTAGACTACTACTCTTTTACTAAGGATAAACACAGATTTAATAACGTCCTCGTCTTTATTAATAGATTTAGTAAACAAGCTATTAGTATCCCTTATTAAAAGACAATAGATACTTGGAAGTTAGTTACTATATATATTTATTATATTTACTATTACTTTAGCGCTCCCTTAATTATTACTTTGTCGTACAGGCACGGGCTGATACTCAGTTAGCTGCGCGCTACGTTAGATATAGTTTCTGCCACGTTATACCGCTTTCAGGAGAATAACGTGTTCCCTTAATTTCCTTATATATTTTAGAGAATAATTAACTACTTTAATTCTCCTTACGTTAATCGCAAGGCTCTACTTTACTTCTGTACTATAGTTATAAGCCCTGTGACGAAGCTATTAAGTTAGTATTCTTCCTTTTATACTCTGTAGATTTAAGTAGAGCTGTTAACGTAAGATTAATAAGTAACGAATAACGTCGGCGTTTTCTACTTATTAATAAGTGTAGTTCACACCGCCATTTTCCCTTTAATCTTTCTAGAAAAGGGTAAATCGAGTACTTATACTTAATATTCTCTTCTCCTCTTTAATAAATTTATCGAACCCTCGAGAGAGTAACCCTCTCTTTGTTATGGCAGACTTAACTTTAGTCTCCTCTTTTAATAATTAAACGCCGCTTAATTATAACAGGTAAACCTGGACCTTATAGTATTAAGCCTTTAAATCTTTTTGTATCTTTTATAAGGTATGGACTTTGGTTGATCTAGAGCTACTGGTCGCTCTAAATATCCTCGAAAACGAGCCTTAAGTATAAACGATTAACTAAGTGAAGGCATAATAAGACAAGGAGGCTCTCGATTTTAACTTTAGGAAGTAAATAAAGTGAGATAGAGACTAACGAGTACTTAAACTTAAGAGACTTAAATTAAGTATAATACCTCTTGTATTATTTAACGTTACTATAGTTACTCTAATATATACTGCCTTAATAAGGGAGTATATTGTAAAACACGTATAATAGTCGGAAAAGGCTCGGGCCTATAAAGTAGTATATAAGTGGATTTAAGAGATAGTTAATCCTTCGATTTACTAGAGTGCTATTCGAGAGTGTGAGATTGAGGAGGAATAGAGAGTAAAAGAGTAACTTAATAAGATGACAGACGAACTAAACGACTTACGATCTTAAACTTTATAGATGCTCCTTAAAGTGTTAAAAAGAGACTACGCCTCTTCGGAAATAAGTAACCTTACTAAAGCTTAAGCTAAATATAGATAGAAGCTCGAAATCGTCAAAACAGGACGGGTTAATCTTAAGGTGTGGATTAAGAGTAGCGATTAGCCTACTAAGATACTCTGTTATACGACATTCTGGACGTTAAGGGCCCCTTAGCGATTATTAACTTTATTAAGGTAGTACAAGAGAAGCTCGCACTTAAATGGGCTTATAAACGACTGTCTGAGGTCCTTAGAGATAATACTCTTAGGGTTATTTATAAGTACACGTTACTTTAATACGTTAACTAGTTATTGGCGCTTAATAAAGAGTCTCTTACGGCTACTAGGAGGAATAAGACAGTTGGATTGTACGTTATACTTAAAGGGAGATCGGATGTTCTAGGAGCACTACTAGTATTAAGGACTCCTTCGCTAAATACCTCGATTAACACTTGCCCCTATAAGGTGAGCTCTCACTGACACAAAGCGATCGAGTGTTATAGACTTCGATATTACTACGACGGCTTAATTAAGGACAAACTACGTAACTTATTGTCTATAAAGGAAATTAAGGAAACCCGAATTAAGCTTAAAAAGGAGTTTCCCGACTTTAAACGAGTAATTAGTAAGAAAGGGTAGAGATAAGTAATAGTAAAGGAAATTACTAAGGGAATAACTTCTAAAAACTCCTTGTCTTTTCCGACAACCTCAGTAAAAGCCTTAGAGTTATTGAGGTATCCCGGAAATGTTAATACATATGTAATTAGTCCGGAGTTACTTAATAAGGCTCTCGCCACTTCAGGAATTTACGCTACTATTAATATAAATCGACACCTACTCTTAGAGAGCACCTTACTTAATAACGGCGCTGCCACTTATTTAGTTAATTCGGTTACTCTACTAGAGCCCAGAACCTTTGTTAGATTAACGAACGACGACAGTATTAAAGCCGGAACGTCGAGCCTTATGATTAAGGGCCGAGGTACTTGTCTTTTTAAGGGTACTTTCTATGGCCCTGACAGACTAAATACTAAGGACTTGAGGCTTTTTAACGTCGCTGTCGTTAAAGGATTTAACGTTAATATTATTTTAGAAGCTCGTTTATTATAGGCTAGAGTTTAGTATAATAAGTTAGACTATACGTTACGCGTGAGATTAGCTGAGAAGAGTATTGTATTGAAGTAATTGGAGCGACAGTTTAACTTAGCTTTCTTTGAATATAAGCCTTTTAATTACTCTTTAGCTCCCGTAATAGCTCCTAACTCTCTGATTCGCCTAACTTATACCTTTTTGATGTTCCCCACGCTTTAAAGGAGTATCCGGCAAGGCTTTTAATTAAGTCGACGATATTTGAGACTGCGGCTAGACGACGCTAGGTTATAGTACTTACGGGCAGGGCACTTAAGGAAGGAAGCGTTAGAGAATTTAGTCAAAAATGCGCGTAACGTCGAGATCTTGGGTACTACTCAAATTAAGTGTGAAGAGTGTTCTTTAACTGTCGCGCAGTAAGTCGTTAGTCGAAGACCTTCGGAGAGAATAGCTACTTGGCCTTTTTATTGTATTTCTTGGGACTTATTCAACTTCCTTGTCGGATTTGATAAGAATAGCTAGCTCTTATTAGTTAAAGACTAATATAATAGGAAATTCTATAAATAACTCTTAAAAAACAAAGGGTTAATCGCTGTCTTAGGAGCTCTCAAACTGTTTAAGGCGTAGACGAGACGTTAATTCGGACTCTCGATTTGTAAAATACGCTAAGATAACAATACCTTAATTATAGGAATTAATAGATTAACTAAGTACGAAAAGTAATATACAGAGAATAGTATTAATATTAAGGGTACCCCTTCGTATACGCACTAACTTAATAAGGGAGCTAAGTGTATAAGTAAGGAAATCATTGAAAAGTCTATTAAGATACGCCTTTTAGTAAACTTACTAGAGGAGCTTTGGACAGAAGTAATTATAACGGTAATTACTCTTTATAATATAAGTCTGGCTACTCGAAAAGGCTTTAAGAGTCTAAATAAGATCTTCTACGCCTGGTTTAGGCAATATTTTCAGTATTACGACCCTAAACTTATTTAGAAGCTTAACACTAATATACGACTTAACTAAAGTAATATATAGGCATACGGCTGTAGAGCCTACTCTATAATCAAGGACCGAGAGGCTCTTTAACAAAAGAGAATATTCAAAGTCAACCTAAGAGCGCACCTTAGATACTTAGTAAAATACGTCTTGTCTAATATATACAGGGTCTAAGTACTTTAATTATAGCGTGTAATAGTGACTCGGAACGTTACTTTTAACGAATCCCTCTTTTATTTGGGCTCTCTAAACGTGGAGAGAGTGGTCGGCTAGCCGCGCTTAATATTAAGAGATCTTACTGAAATACTAGAAGAAGAGGAGGGACCCTAGGACGTTAGAACTAATATAATTAATTAACTGAGCGCACTTAATATATTAGAATTAATAATAAGTACTACCTTAGAAAGGGAATAATTAAGCTAAGTAATGAGTTTTATAGAAACTACTAAGTTTGTAACCTCGGGGGTACTATAGCCTTTAATTGAGCTTTTAACTACGGGGGTAGAGCAATTAATATTACCCCTAAAAAAGTTAGGATTAATAGAACTTGTTAGTAAAAACTCGGGGGTGAAATAACTAAGGAAGAGTACTAGACTTCTTACTCACGAGCACCTTAATTAAGTCTTAAAATAAGTCGACAAATTAAGACAGTTAGTGTCTTAGAGTATAATTAAAAGAGATGTCTTACGTGACGTACTAAACTTTAAGAGAGATATAAGAGCTAAGTGCTAATTAATACTATAAGTTATTATATACTCTTAAGGGCTATACGACTGAGAGCGCGGTCTTAAGCGTCAAGGAGTACTTACTTAAGGTGCCGGCCTTAAGTAATTAGAAGCTCCGCCTTAAGTAATAAAGTATAAGGAGTATCTTAATTCGTTAGACTTAAGAGAAGAATTAAATATAAAGTAACACTTATTACTTCTAGCCTTAATTAATAATAACTTACTTAAACCTCTACGGAGGAAGAGGGTAGAAGATCGAGTAACTAGCGACGGTCGAAAGACCTAAGTTAGTAATAAGATTACGAAACCGAATTAAAGCGTCTACATAGTAATTATTAGAGAGCTAATTACGGAATCGTTGAACCCGTCGAGTAACCGTGAGTATTTAGAGGGCTTTTTAGGGACCTTTTAGCATAGTTAAGAACTAGTACAAAGAGACGGGAAAGACTTAAGTATAGTCCACGCTATAATCTCAGCGTCTGTTCTTAAAAATGTCGAAATTCGATAACTAGTTAATCTCCTATGAATACACTAATCTTAATTACTAAAGGACCTATTAAATTAGAGAGACCTTAAAGATCACCCTCTAAGAGAGCACTTCTGAGCCGACGTAATCAAGGAAATCACTAACTTAAAGTCGCGTAACTACTAAAGAGTCGTTAAATAAAGCTTCGCTACTAAATAACTAATACTATTAAAATAAGTATTTCACGCTAAAGTCGATTTATTAGGGTATTTAACTAGGTATCGCTCGTGAGTTGTTATTAGGGGAGACTTACAACCTAAAACGTTAATTCTCTTAATATATATAGTAACCTTAACTGCTCGTTCTTTTAGGACCGCTATAATAATAGCAGTTTAATTTGATTTAGAAATGATTTAATTTAATGTTATTAACGCCTTTATTAACGCCAAACGAAGTAAATCGAGTGCTCGCGTACGTTATTACTTACTGGACAGATTTAAGTAGGACGGTATAGTAGTGGAGGTTGATCGTGCGCTCTACGGACTCAGAGACTCGTTAGTACTATAGTACGGAGACTTTACTAAGACTTTGTTAAAGTTAAGGTTGATCTCCTGTAAGGAGGAGCCTTGTATCTTTATAAACGAGTAACGTTTAGTCTTTATTATTTTTTATGTCGATAATATTTAAGTATTACACTACGCTTTAGCCCTTAGAGACGCTTAACTTATTATTGACGGCTTGAATATAGTATACGAGCTTACTAGAGGAGAACCGACAGAGTAGTTTTTAAGTGTTCGCGTTATTAAAGATTATTAAGTAAAAACTATTTCTCTAGTACACGACACTTATATTTAAAAGGTTACTTTACGATTTGACTTAGTAGATGGAAATTACCTAAGTACTTTATTACCTTAAGTTGAGCTACTAAAGAATTAAGGGCAAGTAACTCCGGTTTAAATCAAGGAGTATTAAGAGAAGGTTAGCTTAGTGCTTTATACGGTAATTATATTGCGCGTAGACGTTGCGTTTGTAGCTTTAAGACTTTCTTACTTCTTGATTAACCCCTCTTTAGAGTACCTTGCGGTAGTTAATTAGACTATTCGTTATCTCTTTAGAACTCGATTTTTAGCGATTACTTATAGTTACAAACTACGCGACTCTCAGCTCATTATAGCTTTAAATACTTTATTTATAAACGATCTCGATACTAGGCGCTCTTTTAATAGTTATATTATAATACTTTTTGGAGGTTTAATCTTGTAAAGAGCGGCCTTATAAGATATAGTCACTACTTTGACTATATAAGCTAAGCTTTTAGGCGTTAAGTACACGGTTAAGGAGATTATGGCTTTATAGTGTTTCTTTTGAGAGTTACGTCTTAAGTTAGGGGAAATTTAGAGAATCTTCTACAACAATTAGTAAACGATACAGTTAATTATTAAGGAAAATTAGCGTATTTTTACTAAGTTACGCCACGTTAATATTTAAAATATATAATTACGTCAAGAGTTTTAAAAGGGCACTTTTTTAGTTAAATATTTGCTTATAAGTTATATACTTACTAATAGACTTATAAAGAACCTCTCTCGGCAGAAATTTGAGAGTTTTGTTACTCTTATTAACTTAGTAGATATTTGTGCTTAACTAGAGTAACTCACTTTAGAAGCTTTGCTTTAAAGCCGGCTTTTATATACGTTCTTTACCTTTCTTTTGTTATAAGGGTAGTTTAACTATAAGCTCACCTTATAAATACATAATGTATTTTCTTATATATTTATTATTCTTTTGTAAATTCTCTTGTTGTTTTATTTACTTAGAGAGTAACTGAGCTTGAGGGTGAAATATACGGTATTTAGAAGACTTAATTACTCTTAATAGTTATTTAATTCCACGGCAAAAAGTAGCGTAAGAAAGTAGTTATAAGGGGACACTTAGTTGTTTAGAGGTTCCTAAGCCTCGTCGAACACAAAAAAAACAAGTAACTTATACAATTAAAAGGCCTAAAACCTCCCGAACTAAGTCACTTAACGCACTAGTAATCACCTTAATAAGCTCCTTAACCCGAGCAGCTTGAGCTTCCTGCTCTAGTGTGAGAGCAACTCCAGGAGGCTTATTAGCTATTAGGGCCTAGAAAGTAATAAGACTAGCACTAATGCCAGCGGCCGTAATAACAGCTCTACTAGCTCCACCTACAACTGCAGCAGGAGCAGCAGCCACAGGAGCAGTAAGAGAAGCCGGAGTTGCTCCTCAAGGAGTCTCCTCACTACCCTCTGACTCCGAAGAGGTCTTAACGTAGAGAGCAGCCGTGGCTGCACCTAAAGTACGACTGGCTCCACCAGCAGCTTTATTAATAACAACTTAACCCTTAAGGGCCGCAAAAACCGGAGCTCTTAACTGCTTAAGCTCTTAGGGAAATCAGTAATTACACGCTAAAAAAGGAACAACTAAGGGAATTTACCTTATTGCCTATATTATTTAAGAGCGTAGTGCGATAGAAGAGGAAGGGGGCCTAGGCAGCGGAGGGAGTAGCCTTATATAAGTGGCCTGACAAGTAAGCGAAACAGCGAGCACCCCGACTAACGACATCGAAGTACTCGCTAGTACTTTTAGTTTAAAGGGCGCTATTAATATAACCTAAGTAAACAACCGCACGTTCAGCTCCCTTGACACGAGGGGCACGGGTAATACAAGGAGCAGCCGCGGGAGTAGCCTTAATAGCCTTAGTAGCCTTCTTAGAGGCGGTCTTCTTCTTAGCCTTAGCTTATTATAATTAGCAAGTTACACTTAAATCAACAAATTCTTTAAATTAATAATTAACGATTAACAAACTTTAACTTAATAACTTATAGTAGTAATAACACGCTTAGCCTTAACGGCCTTAGTAGATCGATTAGAGACACTTATTTTAAAAATAAGAGCAATTAATTAGTTAATCGATTGATTAATTGTTTATTTAGTTAGTTAATTAATTAGTAGATCGAAAGGTCGATCTGTATGTATTGTGGAGAGGTTGTAAGACTAAGAATTAAGTGGGGGCTGCGCCACTTTAAATAAGAGGGTTGTTTGCCTAACTTAATAGTATAAGAATAGTTATAGCCTAAGTATTTAGTTTAGTGTTTACTTTCGCTTAGCGCAGCTAACCACAATACTAGTGGCTTACTACTGTCACTTGGCTGGGGGGTGTGTCGTATAGGCACGGGCTGATACTCGGTTAGTTGCGCGCTACGTTGGATATGGTTTCTGCCACGTTATACCGCTTTTAGGAGAATAACGTGTTCCCCTGATTTCCTCATATATTCTAGAGAACAATCAACCACTTCAATTCTCCTTACGTTGATCGCAAGGCTCTGCTCCACTTCTGTACCACATACTTCTAATAGAGGCCCCTAGTTTATCTCTAAGTTTTAGACTGCCCTTAATAATGTTAGAAATATGGGCTGTGCTGCGTTAATCTCTGTACCTGCGTACTTATGATCACGCTGCCCCTATTTTCCCTATTACTCTGTACGCTCTCTCAGATAGAATTCTATATACTTTTCTATTATAATAGCAATTCTAATTATTTAGAAATTAACCTTAATACTACTCAAAATCAATTAACACTTGCTGTAATCGATTCAATACACGTCATACGTTATATACCTCATCTACGAATCAAATCAAGCCTCTATAATACTTCTATCAAGTCAACTGTCGACTTCCTAGCTCTCTATTATGCCTGTCGTATCAAAGTCATCGGAATCATTGACTGAGTCGTTAAAACTAGTCTACGATAACTTCTACGAATAGAAGCTAGAGACTCAAAAGGAGCTCGCTGCCGCCGGAATTTCAGAATGAGTAATTGACCCTCCGGCACTACCGGCAATAGCGTCTCTTCAACTAGCCTAGAGAAAGGAGCAAAAGGAGGCTCAGAAAATCGTCGTTTCTAGTCTCTCTATAGTCATATTTAAGAAGTACTAAGACCTTATAAACGCCGGAGACATAAAGGGTACTGTGGGACGCACTTCAAGCCGCAGGGACTACTCATTCGTCTAGAGTTCAACATATCGCCAATATTAAGGAAGAGCTAAGTAAAGAAGTGTTCTACCTGTCCGTCGAGAGTGCCAACGACTACGTCTCTCGCCTACGGAAATACAGGCTCAGGCTCTCTAGCGACACTTATCTATTTACTAATGCCGATATTAAGGCAAAGCTAATTACATCACTGCCAAGGCTAGGAGACTAGAAAATAGTGCGTAGCGCACTGTAAAACAACCCTGGAGACTTAGAAGTAGTACTCCACTAGTTAATTGAGTATTAACTGTAATAAAAGGACGAGCTAAAGGTAGTGCCGACTACAGAACTAACTACAATAGAAGCAAATTAGGTGGCGAATAGGGGCAGAGGCAAGGGCAGAGGCTATGGAGGCCATAGAGGCTACAGAGGCAGAGCTAGGGGTAGAGGAAGTTAGAGAGGTGGAAAAGCAACAGGGGACCACAGGGACACATCGGGAAGGGTAAAAAAGACTACAAAATTAGACAGGAACTAATACGCGAAGTGTAAGAAGTTTGGCTATTAGAAAAACGAGTATAAAGGCAAAGAGACAGCTAACGTAGCCGCAGATCAATCAGAGACCTTTAAACCTTACTTTACGGACCGTGTATACCTTATAGAAGAAGTGCAACAGGCCTACACTAACATTACGGCCGCAAATCAATAGAAATTAGACTCCGGAGCGACTAAACACTTCTCTAGTGTATACGCCGACTTTATAAGCCTCAAACGCTGGAGGGACAAGTAAGTGAAGACAGCTAACAATCAATATTTATCTGCGGAAGGCTATAGAGACGTGCAAATCAATGGCATAATATTATATAACGTCTAGTATATACTTGACTTTAGAAGTACTAGGCTACTGTCGATTAGTGCACTTGTAGAGGACGGAATCAGTACTATATTCAACAACACAGGGGCAAAGTGTTACAAGGACAATAATCTAGTGCTCTCTACGACGAAAACTAGTGGTCTATACGTCTTAGACTCAAATACGGAAGCAAATACGTCGGAATTACTAGTGCCGGAAACACACACTATAGAGAGCTTATATAATGACCAAAATCAGGAAACGATACCGGACCTAATACACAGACGGCTTAGCCATATAAACTACTAGGAAATGGTTAAATTAGAGGCAACATCCGGATACGGGATAAAGCTAAGAAAGCGGATGATCTATAAGGGGGAAAAGAGCTGCGAATTATGTCTAGCTAGTAAGATGAAAGAGCATTTCACTAAAAAGACGGATACTAGAGCCAATACGCCACTACGCCGGCTACACGCCGATATTTCGGGCATCTAGTGCCAGTCAATTAGGGGGTATAAGTACTACTTAGTCGTCGTGGACGACGTAACACGAGTATATTAAGTACGGCTACTTAAGGACAAAACAGCTATTATAATACAGCCGGAAATCAAGCTACTGAAGACTTAATTAGAGCTTTAAAAGGGATAGGTAATCGTATATTAGCGGACTAACAACGGCAAAGGAGAGTTTAGAAATGCCTTTATACGCTAGCTATAGGAGCTTAGTATACAGTTAGAGCCATCGCCACTATATAAATAGTCGCTTAATAGGGTATTAGAGCATTAGATATACTAACTGTCGAAGATCGTCCGGTTTATACTATACGACGCCAAACAGCCGGACAGTCTTTAGTACTATGCCGTAGAGCACGCAGCTAGGCTCAAAAACAGGAGACTGACAAAGGCACTATTATATTAAGGGGTAGAAGGGCTGACGCCGCTAGAGGCATAGGAAGGTGCACTAGCTAACTTGTCGCATTATAGAGTATTTGGAGCAAGAGTATAGCTATTAAGGCCAAAGGCAACGTTCCCTAAGAAGCTAGAGCCAAGGATATAGCTAAGGAAGTACATTCTAGTAGGGATGACTAGCTCACATATATATAAGCTACTGAATATAGAAAATCAACAGGAGTTAATTTCTACTGACGTCAAATTTAACGAATATACTATATAGCTAATTACAGGCAAAGTAGAGACAGTGGCAAGACCTCCAAAGGTTAGAAGGCCAGCTAATAGAGCTGAAAGACCTCTAGTGGGGAGGCCAGACGCTGAAACAGGCTCTGCAGGAAGACCTCTAATGGGGAGGCCAGACGCTGAAATAGGCTCTGCAGG
>MU270523.1:28509-98924 GCA_021432625.1 Leptodontidium sp. 2 PMI_412
AAGACCTCTAGTGGGGAGGCCAGACGCTGAAACAAGCTCTGTAAGAAGACCTTTACAGGGAAGGCCAGACGCTGAAACAGGCTCTGTAGGAAGACCTCTAGGGAGGCCAGACGCTAAAACAGGCTCTACTAAAAGACCTCTAGTGGGGAGGCTAGACGCTGAAACAGGCTCTATAAGAAGACCTTTAGGGAGGCCAGACGCTGAAATAGGCTCTGAAAGACCTCTAGTGGGGAGGCTAGACGCTAAAACAGGCTCTATAAGGACACTAATTCAAAGACCTCTAGTGGAGAGGCCAGCACGTGATACTAATACGCAAAGGCAAAGAAGTAGTACTACGTAGTCGTCTAATCAGCGACTAACTAACCTCTCTTCTAAGCTTATAGAGTCTAAGTATGGACGACAGCTGAAGCCAAGACGCGTATATAGAGAGTCAATTACAGCTCTAAGAGCTAAAGGCGCGACTGTACTACTAATTTAAGACTTAGTCACGTTAAAGTAAGCTCTATAGGAAAACAAAGCTGAATAAATGCGCGTAATCAAGGAAGAATATAGCGCGTTACGCTCTACTAGGACATATAAAATACGGTATAGAGAGCCACTAATAAGAAAGAAACTGATTACTTTAAAGCTAGTACTGCGTAATAAGTTACACTTAAATAAGTCCCTCGTACGTAAGAAAGCTCGCATTATAGCTAGAGGTTTTAAGTAACAGTATAGTAGCGACTACTTCGACACGTATATTAGCGTATTACAGCTAATAACACTCAGAGTATTACTAACTTTAACTACTTATCGCGACTACGAAGCTAACTACGTCGATATTAATACCGCGTTCTTAAACCCGAAGCTAAAGGAGGAAATATATATAAAGATACTACAGTTTTTCGTCGAAACAATACACTTAGAGCTAAAAGGAAGAGGAAACGCGTACCTGAAGCTTCTACGGAGCCTTTACGGCTTAAAACAAGCACTTAGGGAGTAGTAGCTAATAGTGAAGACGGCTATAGAGACTACGTTTGGCCTTACACAGTTAAATGCGGATCCAAATCTCTTTATTTATTAAGACAAAGCTAAAAAGTCGTATGTACTCGTCTTCGTCGATAATATACTAATTATAAGGCCAAAACAATACGTCAATTATCTCAAAGGACGAATCCTAAAGACGTGGAAAGGCAAAGACTTAGGAGCCGTGACTATATTTATAGGGCTCTAAATTAAACGAAATCGGTCAGCAAGAACGCTCAGAATACACCTGTCACTTTACACGTCAAGAGTACTAGAAAGGTTTAGTATAGCCAATGCGAATAGAGTCAGCTTACTAGCAACTGTAGGCATAGTACTACGGAATAGAGATAACGTAGCTTAGCTGAGTGTTAAAGAGACCTCACTTTACTAATAGATTATAGGTTATATTATGTACCTCTCAAATTAGACGAGACTAAATATAGTATATATCGTTCTCTAGCTAGTACAGTATATAGCAAAGCCTACGGAAACACACTTACAGTATATAAAGCCTCTCTTACGATACCTTAACGCGACGCTCAACGACGGAATTACCTATAGCGGAGGAAATACGACTGAATTCGGCCAATTCGACTGCTTTATAGACGCGACTTAGGGGACCGAAGGTAATAGGAAGTCACTCCAGGCATGGCTAATTATAGTTAATAACGCAGTCACTAGCTAGTCTACTAATATTTAGAAGTCAATAGCTCTCAGTAGCGAGTATTTAGAGATAATAGCTACTAGCGACGGATTAAGGGAAGTAGTATAAATACTAAAGTTATAGAAAGACCTAGGAATCACCCCTATAAAGCCTCCGACTCTTTACCTCGATAATATAAGTACTAAAGCCCTCACTAAGGAGCGTAAATTTACACTAAAATCTAAGTATATCGACATCCGCTACTTTTACATTCGCGACGACATAGTTTTAGCTAGGAAAATGACTGTATAGTATGTACTAGGGAATGATAATATGGCAGAGGCTCTTACTAAGGCGTTGCTAGGCCTTGCGTTTGAGAGATACAAGGGCTATATGGGCCTACCGTCGAAGAGCTAGGAGTGGAGGCTACACCGGAATGGAGGCCAGAATAGAGGCCGGAATGGATGCAATGGACACATGCGGAGGCTACAAGGGAATGCAGACACATGGAAGACTTGGAGATAGTCAATTAGGGTACTCTTGTACTGTAACGCAAGCAGGAAGGCTGCGGGGTAGCTGAACTTCCTCTAAGAGAGAGATGTAAGCGCCATATAGCTAGGAAAAGCCATATTACAGGAGTTAATGAGGCCGAGGAAACCCGAATACGAGCCTCAACGTCAGGGATACGAGCTTAATTAGAGAGCTCAAAATACTGTATTTAGAATTCAATATAGAGCTTTAGAGTAGGGGGCATATTAGAAATATAGGCTGTGCTACGTTGATCTCTGTACCTGCGTACTTATAATCACGCTGCCCCTATTTTCCCTATTACTCTGTACGCTCTCTCAGATAGAATTCTATATGCTTTTCTATCAAATAAGATCCTCAGAACTAAGAGACAACTGTCCGCTATTAACTACCCACAAATAAATGGCTACACTGAAGTGTATAACTAATACTTATAGAAACGACTCTAATCGTTTATTACGTATTACTAAGACGACTAGTTAAAGTACCTTCCTATTATAGACTACGCCTAAATATCCCTTTTACACGATTCCTTAAGAGGACTTTTTTTATTTAAAGTAGTTTATAAATATACACTACGCACGGATTAAGACTAGAAAATTAATTTACTAGACTTAGTTACCCTCGCTAATAAGTTAAACACTTAATAAGCTATTAACTATACTTAACGCTATAAGAAAGCATAAGACATAGCTCGGTCGAACTTTACTATAGCCTAAGCCAAGATAACTAAGTCTTATAACGCCTCTCGCCGCGATATCGACTTTAATAAAGACAGCTTAGTCTAGCTTAATATACGCTACTTTAAGACACTCCGTTTATTTAAGAAATTAAATATACTAACTAATAGACTATTTAAAATACTTGAGAAGGTAAGATACTCGTATTACTTAAAACTACTAGCGAGTATAAAAGTCTATAACGTCTTTCTAGCTAATAAGCTACGCCCGGACCTTAATGATCCCTTACTAGGCTAAGTACAAGATACCCCCCCGCTAATTAATATTATAGGCGACGACGAGTAAGAACTAAAAGAAGTACTTGCCTACTGTAAGAAGGGCAAGACTCTATCTTACTATGTCACTTAACTTAATTAAGACGTTAACTTAGACTAATATAACGCTTCTAACCTCAAGTACGCTTTATATAAAGTTAGGGATTTCTACCTTAGTTACCCCGAGTAAGTAAGACCCCTTACTAATCTACTTAAATAGATTAAAGCATAAGAAAATAGTATTAATGACTATAATAAACTCGATAGCGACAAAGAGATAAACTAACGCTCAAGGACGAGCTTTTTCCGGAGAGGGGGGTAGTGTGACGACTAGTACAGCCTAGAGCCTCATTTCCACCGGCTCCACTTAGTACTGCCTGATCGGGACGTGCCGAGATTACTATAGTACTAGGTATACTAACCTCTTATATATAGACTTATTCTTTCCTTACTTTCTTTCCTCTATAATTATAGATTCTAAGTTAATACTTAGTATCGTCATATGTCTCTTGTATTAATATGTGAGGCGTCAGCTACACGTGATTGCCGTCTTTCTAGGGCAAGCGTCACAAATACGAGAGTCCTGCAAGTACTAATATAAAGCCTCCTCGTTATTAAAGGATCGATTGCAAGTCTCACAGTCGAAGGAAGGAGTATAAATATCACGTAAGTGTTACTATAACGCCTCTTCGCTATTAAAAGATTAATCGCAGTCGCCACAGTTAAAGGACGGGGCATGAACTAGTAAGTCGCGTAAGTACTATTATAACGCTTACTCGCTGCCGTAGTAACGGTCGTAAGATCTACAGTCGAAGGTGTACGCGAGTGATACTCGTTTATGCTATTATAAACTTTCGTCACTATTAAAAGATCAATTGCAGAGAACATAACGGGAGGTCATAGTGTCGAAGTTTTTATACTACTATTGTTTCGAGTGTTTAGAAGTGTTTAAACGTATAATGATTAGAAGCGGGGAGTAGACAAGTCTAATTATATATGTGGCGAATAGAATGTCGACATCGCATAACTCTATTATATAACGCTACTGTCTAATGAGCTAGTGAAATATAAGCTCCTCAGAATTACTTGAGGTATTTATATAATCTACAAACCCCCTCATTATATACGTCTCCGAGTAAGTGACCAGTGCCCCCCCCCCCCTCTAGCCTTGAACTTTAGTGGCGTCCCGAACCTTCTATACTTTCGGGGCTAATAGGTATATATTGGGAATCTCGAGCGTCTCGATCCGAAGCTTTCGTGAAATGCCTTTAATAGAACTGCAACAAAGTGGCTCGCTCATAATGACCTAGACGACTTATACTATAATAAAGAACGTAGACCCTTAGGTATTATTCACTACGCTCAAGAGTGCCCAAAACAATTTCGATAAGAACAAGCCTGAGAGGCTTAGTTCGTCGGCAGGATAGAAATCTCACAGTCGCCAATCCCTTACGTGTTAAGGTGGCCAAGGCAAACATCACCTCATCTTCTTTTACCCCTTGAGACTCCTTTCCCGCTGCCTTCGACGGGACAACCACGGACGACGACCAAGACGACGACGACGTAAATGCCTCTAGTTTTACCGCGGGTGATAAGGTCGCCGTTTAAACTTGGTTTGGCACTTACGTCTTCACAGATAAGTCTAGGAAGACAGTTTCCGGACCTACGTTTCGCCTGTTGAAGTTGTGGAGGTTAGAAGCTGGTGTCTCTAGCTCTTTGAGCCTGAATAGCAGCCCAGTTACTAAACGGAGACGTATACTATAGAAATAGGCGCTTTCCTCTAACATGTATGCATATGCCAATTGTTTCTTCTGCTATCCAGTAAATCTCACTTTGCTGTTTTGGATACGTAGAGCAAATCTTGTTCAAATACGATACCGTGAGCCGGCTTTCCTCTTTCTTGAGTCTCTTGTTTGGAATCTCAACGCCATGCAGGACAACCCGTGTTTCCTTGCCAGCTTCGTCTCGCTTACGCTTCTTGCGAAGTACATGTTCTCTCTCCTCGACCGTGAGATTTTTCCTAAAGTTCCACTCCTTGAACTTCCTCTCGTATTGGTTCTTTCTAAAAGTTTTCGTTAACAAGTTGGCATTCTAATTAGCAAAGCCTGTCTTACGATGCAATGAAAGCAAAATCCTCTTTCATATGCTCTATCAACTTGGAAAGTGTCGAATTGAAATAGAGGCCCCTCAGCAGCTGTTTACGTGCCATCCACTGAGCTTCGGTAGGAGGCTTGATGGCCTCTTTCTTATTCTCCACGGAGTTCGTCATGACTTCCTGAGTTCAGAGCAATTGATATTGAAGACCTGTTACATCGGAGAAGGGAGTGTCCGAGAAATGGGAGTAATATTACACCAATGTTCAGACGAAGGATTCAACTTGATGAATAGAAGTTATGCTTCTTTTCTTTTAAAGCTCTCGGGGTATCACTCAAGCATCCATCTTGGTTGTCTACTATTGGCTCCTGCCAAAATCTTGCTAGCTCAGCCCCAGCCACACGACAAGCCTCGAGACAGCCGCCCGTGTGTGGTGCAGGTATGTAAGCTTACGCCTTCAGCAGTCATTTGGACTGCTTCCAAAATCTTACGGGGATAGTGAGGGGAAGGCTACCCAGTCACCGCCGCAGTACGCTCCAGCTTTCTAGGTTCATTCGTCGATTCAGATATCTTCAACACAGCAATGCAGGCCAAGGTCCATATCCGATGCAGTTCTCCTTCCCCCTAGTCCGTGCTTGGTGACGAAAGTATCGAATCATCAGCAGGAGTGTGAAATGGTCTCTCGTAGGCCATTCCCAAAATCTTATAACCTTTACCCCATGAATGCTTGGGCTTGATCCGAGTCCAAGGGCTTGTGGTGCACAGGGCCTCTCCACTTTCCTCAGCCTAGAGGTCAGGCTGGGCTAGGCTATTCACCTTTAAAGGGTTTAGCGGCGGCCTAAAGAGGTTTAGCGGATTATTCTGACCAATTGATACCCTGGCTTTTTCAAGCGGGTCAAAAAGTCTTTTCTCCCATGTTCTTCACTGCCCTCTCCTGGTCCATCCTGCCCCGGCCCCCCCCTTTGCTTATCTTCACTGCCCCCTCACTCCACACTCTTCCCCCTTTTCTCCCGCCGCCCTTCCACCGCCCTCCTCCTCGGCGAATCACACCGCGCTGGCACATTCCAGAAGCCCCCTGGCTCTGATTATTTGTTATTATTTATTACCATATCAGGGCTGACCCATTGCAGGATCCGTCCCAAGCAGCGACTCATCACAGGATCCCCTGTCAAGCCAGCGCACAAGCGCATCCACTACCCACTTCCCATACCCTAGTAAATTTCCCACTCGCACGCACGCACCAAGCACCACACACTACGAGTACCGGCCACCATTCTTAAATACTTGTCGCCTTCCTCCCAGCCACGCTTCCTCTCTTCTCTTTTTGCCTCGAGTCTCTCGACATCATATTCGATCCAAACTTTTGATCCCAAAGCTTCGTCACCACCGCTTACCAATCAACTTCTGAGCCACTACAGTGCCTTTGCAGGACAGCGGTGCCTTTTCATTGGTTAGGGCCAAAATCTTGTGTACACTAATGCTGGATATTTCATTGATTGATAGATGTATTCCAAAATTTTGTCACTTCCACTGCCGGCTAGACATCTTGCGAGGATACCTTTTCTTATGAATTTGAAGTGAGTTTTATCTTGTGTAAACGTTTGCGATGTTCATCTCTCTGTTTCTATGAATATTCTTTTATCGCATCTGTACACAACTATCAACCGATCTTTCATCTGCAAAAAGTCTCCACATATCTCCTGATCCCCGAAACGGGTTTCTATAAAATTAAATCGACACTGACAGAAATAATCTCCCATCCACCATGCGTTTTGCTTTCTTCGAACATGTTATTCGGACCGGCACCATTTGGCTGAAACGGTTTAGGAGGGCCTTGAAGGCCAAGGTATACACTCAACAAGCAGACTTGTACTCAGAACAACACTGACTTCCGAAGGAACCAGGAAACCCGTTCTTGAAGACTGTGAAGATCTTCAGCCTTCCCCTCAATACCCATATCGAGTGCAAGATGGTGCTAGATAGCGGATGCGACCTGAATATGATATCGGCTAGGACTCTCCGCGACTTACTTATGTTTGAGTACATGGACAAGAACCTTGAGGACCTTTGTGTATGTCTCAACGGCGGAAATCTCTCCTCAATCGGCACAATTACACTCCGCTGGAAAGGGAAACAATTTCGCAAGATCTTCACTACAACGTTTCATGTCATCGACGGCGACTCGCTTCCGTGGCAGGTCATCCTCGGCGCCGACACTATTATCGAGCATGGTATTTTGAAGTTCGCTGGATTTGGCGGCCGGCGCATTCCCATTTTACCGAAGACAACAAAAGGTGTGTTAGGGATTATGTCTACTTCGGTTGGCCCTAGCTAATGCTGGATGCAGACGAGAAGAAGGAAAAGTCGAAGAGGAAAGATAACCACAGAGATGAGGCAGCTAAGAATGATGTCAAGGTTGACGCCGACGTTCGCCAGAAGGAGGAAGCCGCTCGTCAGGAGCGGATTGCAACTGATGACTCGAGTTCGGCGATGTCATGGAGCTCTGCGAATAATAGTAGAAAGTACTGAATCTGCTGAACTGTAATTCAAACATGGAAAGTGTGTCTAGTATTGTGTTAGTGGTCGTCATTTCCTGGCGTATAGTAGCCGAGAATTAGGGAATGTCAGGACATATCATACTTCACAGAACGCGATGGTCATAACGCTAAGCAATGTTCATGGATGTTGTTAAATCAATTAATAAATGTGGCATAAGAAGAAGAAAGTTATCGTGTGGGTGTGGATTTATTGCAAGTGTAACGCTTCTAGGATGACTTTATCCATCGAGTACTGTCCTAGGTGCAGAACACAACAGTGCACGTCGTGCGGTGTTCGGAAGCAAGGCTGGTAGTAACCCCCTTGTCACCAAAACCACACTCGTTTTCCGTCCGTCGGTCCGAACAGCTCCGCCAACTGCCAACGAACACTTCCCAAACGCTATCCTTCAGGTCTCCTAGTTGCAACATTACATCCAAGGCCACGTCTTCCATTGTTTCGATATCAGACATATCCAGATAACATATGTTATCACCTTTCTTAAACGATCTCAATACCCGCGGCTATTGCTTTCGTCTCGATACTGAACACTCTTCTCGGGACTCTCATGGAAACCTGCATTTAGCGCCTGGAATATCGAATCCTTGAATTATATATGTATTCTGATGCGCTCGCCTCCCAGGCTCTCCTCACATTGACTCCTTTTAATCCACGAACAATCCACCCTCATTTCCGGCAGAAATGAAAACCACTTGAACTGCCGCAAAACTATCTCGGAGCATTAGCACTAGAGTTTATACTCTGTAGAAGGGAGTTATTACTCACGTGGATGTGGCAATGAATATTTCTCCCCTTATTGCACTTGTAAAAAATGAAAGCGCAAATAAATGAAGCTTTCTGTGAACTATATTAAAAATGAATCTCTTCTCCTAAGAGGACAGACAGTAAGAAGATCTATATTTGAGCTTATAGTTTTATCTGAAGTTCCTTAAATATCTCGGTCTTTCTTAATTAATACGAGATTTTCTATTCCCGGTCGCTCGAGTTACTGTTAGAGCGATCTTAGATGGTAAGGATTTGGGTCCGCTAGATGGCCTATCACGGACTATTATATAATAATATTATTTATTCGCTAAAAGTTAGTTCGATTCAGAAGGCTCTCAAATAGTACAAACTGTATTCCTTGAGCTTCCGACGTAATGTGAGAGTCATTTCCCACTGCTCGCTACCCTCCTGTAATAGCACAGTAACAAGCTAATAAGCCTAATACCATAAGCGAGGTCACGGGATCAGATAATCAGGTGATAACTCTCTATTAGCGCGAATATCGAAGTAAAGAGCCCTTTCCCCGAGGGAGGGTAGCTCTCCTTATATCTTCGATACTAAGTTGATTATTCCTAATTAAGCTTAATTACATGACGTATACGTTGCGTACATATTACGTAGTAACGTTACATAGCCTTACTTAGTCGAATACTAAGTGGGTATACGGCATAAATCGCTCATCCGAGGTCCCGAGCTTTACCCAGCTTTCCCGAGGCTATTACGTCTCTCGTAACATCATAAGCTAATCCTATTTAGGCATCGTAATGGAGCTAAAGGCTTGGCTAACCGGCTACCATTACACCTCCTCGGAAGCGTAGTTAGTTACTCAACTAATACTAATCTCGGGAGTAATTACTCCTATAGCCCTCTAAAGACGCATGGTCTTCTTCTTGCAGTCGCCGAAGCTTCTTTTCAAGATATACAAGCTCGGCTTATATATATAAAATATTTTCGGAGTTTGGGCTACTAAACCGCCGATATATTGCGCTTTATATATGCCGCCCTATATTATAAGCGAGCTTTAGGTACCCTTTAATAGACGAAACAGATTGTTCTGCTATTATGGCGATAAAGGAAGTTTATGTCTTAAGAGATAAAAACAGAAATGTGAAGTTCGATAAACAAGCAGCTAGTATATAAGGCTTTCTAGTGCGAGCTTTACTTAAAAAACATCCTCACAAGTTAGCCTAATATAGAAAATATACTCTAAGATACACGTGAAGCCTAACACAAGATAGAAAATCACGATAAACTCTCTAAGAATAACTGAAATAGTTTATAATAATTGTATCTTTTTACGTGACTTACTACGAAATCTAAAGATAAAAATTTAATATACTTAAGATATCGTAATAAAATGAAGCTATTATAAGACTATTTAGTCTAAGAGTACGCTACACTGCGTTAGACTTGACTAAAGCCTATAATAATATAGTGTGTTTAGTAAGGCAAAATAGCTGAACTCGCGACGCATGAAAATGAGGTCGTCTTGTGGTTGGTTAAACTTCTCTCTATACAGCCACTACATCGGATTCTAGATTCGACTAATAACAAATATTTAGATCCCTATAGCTTCAGACTAACCGCATGCTTAGTCTTAAGCCTAAATCGTAAGCAAGCTCTAGTTCATTAACACTTTATATTCCACTCTACTTCTTTTCTTCTCTTAATACTAGCGTCGATATCATTAATCAAAATACTATTAACTAACAAAGAATAAGAGAGTTAGAAGGCTATAATTTACGAATTATATATATCGTTAATCCTTATTATAGTAATAAAAATTATAGTAGACAAGCATTTATTTTATATAACGTAAGTTCGGCTTTTCTTAAGTTATATATATGTCGTACAGGCACGGGCCTACGGCACCATGGCGCTGCTGAGTCAGCCAGCCCCTATTCGTGTATGTAGTCAGTTACTCCCTACGAGCCTCCTTTTACAGAATTCAGACGACTTGATCACTACTTTGAAAGCACCCTACTTTATGCTCCACTTCTGCACCACAATATACTAATAAATAAAATTAATAAAAGCTAGTATAAAACTAAATTTATAAAGTGAAATTAGAGGAAGAATCTCAATAGCTTAGACTAGCGTTTTGTCTTAGAGAAGAAACACAAAAGAGCTACACTAAGGAAAGAAAGTAATATTATATTAAATAGTAATCTAATTCTTTATAAGAGGATTTAAAAAGAAGAATAACGATTAACGATATTATAACTTAGTAAGGATTTAATATCTTATAAGTTTAAATCTAAACCTTTTACTTAGATATGATCTTATTTTATTTTTAGGTCCGAGCCTAGCGCCTCTAAAGGGAATTAATATTTTTACGCCATGTCCTAGTTTAGTATTAGAAGTAATAATAGATATAATAACCCTAAATTAACAACATATAGTATACAAGTGGAGTTTAAGGGTTAAGCTTCTATTCTCTATATTTTATAAGGACTTTTAATTAGTAGAGTAAGTCATTTAAGTCAATAATACTCGGCTGAAGGATATACAATAGTACTCTAATTAAACTCACTAACTAGGCTGTATTATATTCCCGTTAAAATCACTTTACGATTTTAGTTCTATTAGATTGCGGGATCTCTTGCTTTATAATTCTGTCTCTCGAGATTTAACAGGCGCTTCTCGCAAGAGCCTTGACTTACTATGTGCTAATCTATCTAAGACTTTAATATTCGAAATGCTTTTTACCCAAAATAAAGCGATAGTCGTATTAGAAACGAAGGATAAACAGAAAGATATCTTGCTTCGACGCTTAAAAGTTTATATACTAGACTAATATAATAGAGATTTAAAAGGGTAAGTCACTCGACTCCTCGGAACGTCTAAGTTAGATGCACTTTAAGAGCTTCTTAAGCTAATAATTTACTTTTTATTAAATATAATACTCGTATAAGAATACTAGCCATATGTAAGAGCTTAACCAATGCGAGCTCTTGATACAAAGCTAATAACCGATGCGAGCCTTTGATACAAAGCTAATAACCGATGTGAGCCTTTGACACAAAGCTAATAACTTGACACAAAGCTAATAACCGATGCGAAAGCTTGGTACTCAAAGTAGTTATATAGACCTAGAAATGCCCCCTCAATAGAATCATCATTCACACCATCATTCTCTACTTTACAGTCGTATCTCGTCGTCTATTCGAAGGTAGGCTTAGCTTTAGTTAAAGAATTAACTTTAAAAGCTCTAAAAAAGAATAATTCTATAGTTGACTTCTCCTCTAAGAGTATATTTGAGATTACCTCTTATTAGAAATTATTAAGTACTAATTTCGGGACGTAAAACTCTCTTTCTAAGTACTTAATAAGAATAGTATTGCCTTTATTAGTATAACTTAGTACCGCTTTGTCCCCCCCTTTATAAAGCTTGCCCCTAAGCTTTAGTAGTTAAGGGTTATATTATAAGGGGTTAATCGAGTATTCTAAGGCACTAACAGTAACGCTTAATATATAGTTAGTTACTCTTTTCCCGAGAAGTCTTCTTCTTTATAATTATTTTTAGAGTCTGTCTATTTTAACAAGATTATATTTATCTTGTTTTCTTCTTAAAGAGCTTTAGTGTCCTTAGCATCTTTTGTAGTATCGTTGGTTTTAACTATAGTAATGTCTCTTAATCGCTGATCTTAAAACTGAGTTAGTATAATGCCTCTATTATAGTCTCTAAGATAGCGGAATAATACTTTAGCTTTATAAAAGAATAAAAAGCCTAAAATGACCTTTATACTAGGGGCGTCTATAATATAGAATCTATTATTAATAACGTAATTACTTATAATTACTATAATATTATTAATAAAACTAATAAATCGGGACTTAATTCTGGTGATTGTTTTTAGGGCTATAGTCTAACTTTTAGTAATAAGGAGCTTTAGGAGAGTAGCTACTTCGAGTGTCATATAACTAACTTTAGCTCTTGTGTTAAGGGTATCTTTAATATTAATAACCTTAGTTCGGCCAGGTATAGTAATAATAACTTTTAGTATTAATAAGAAGTATGAGTTTCTTATCTTAGATATCGTTCTTAATAAAGTTACTCTAGTATATAATAGTTCTTGAGCGCGAGTACGTTTAGTTAGAGGATTCTTAAAGATGTACTTACTAAGTAATATTATAGTTCCTAGTAGTACTATAAAGATTAGGCTAAAGACTAAGATAACGCTAATTATAAGTTATAGTACTAAGTTATTAATAAGAGCTTCTTATTATGTGAATAGTTGAAGTCGCTAGCGTCTTTGTTACATTTTAAACTTTATTACTAGTAGATTTCTTAAGATAAAGCCGTGAGTCATAATACGCTCTTTTTAATACTTATACTTTAGTTTATAAGATTATATTAAGCATACAGCGTAGCATACAGCTCAACTACCTAGTAACTCGCATAAACCTCCGGCTTCCGTGTATTGAAGCCTCAGAAGCTTTGGCTTCCGGTAATTCGCAAGCCAATACCTAATTAGGTTGTATAATCGAATATACACGTGATTAGCTAGAGTAGTTATAAAGACCTAGAAATCCCCCGTACAATAGAATCATTATTCACACCAACTCTCTTCTTTTCATAGTTTAAGGCCTTCCCGTTTGATTTCCTTAAGTCGTCTTTTATAGTTCGTAGTTACATAAATATTAGTGGCATAGAGGTTCGGAAGAGTATATAAAGTGCCGTGAAGTAGTTTTTAACATATAATAATATCTTCCTTAGTTATTAACTCTAGTTCTTCGAATTCTAAGGTACTAATATTAGCGATTAATTCCTTTCGTATACGTTAGTTAATCGTTCTAGTAAAGAGACAAGATACTTTACGCGAGTCTATAAAGACTATAATTTCTCTTAGTATAAGGATTCCGGGAAACTCCTTTTGTACAAGTAATTTATCTAAGATATTATTAAGCCTATAATTATTCCGAGTCAACACCTCTTACACGCGAGGACTTCGGGATAACGTTATATAAGATATAAGTCTAAGGATAGCCGATAGTACTATTAGTGCCTCAGATTTCGAAGCTCGCTTTCTCGCTATACTTGAAAAGAAGTGATACTTAGTGTGAATGATGATTTTATTGTACGGGGGATTTCTAGGTCTATATAACTACTCTAGCTAATCACGTGTATATTCGCTTATACAACCTAATTAGGTATTGGCTTGCAACTTAGGCTTTCTTAAGCTTATACGAAGATTTTCTAAGGGAATTTAATTATATAATAATAAAAGAAGTACTAGAAGATATAAAGGAATAAAAGAACGAAGATAAGTTAAAAGAATTCTTTATAAAGTACAGGAAAGTCGACGAACAATAAATAATTCAAATTTTAAACGACAAATCGACAAAACACGCCTTTTTATAACGAGACCTGACGAAGGATTTATACGAAGGTGAGGTATTCGTTATTAGAGATAGATATTAAATAGTAGTATTACCGGAATCTTTATTATAAAAAGTAATAAGTCTAAGTACTTTTAAAACTTAACTTGTCGCTAAAAGTTAATTATACGAGTAGCTAAACGTATACGATTCGATTTAATAAAGGAGTAACGGAATTAAAGGAATTAATACTCGTACGAACACTTATTAAGCAAGTAAAGTTCTATATTATTTTAATAAATACCCTGTTCTTATTATATATTTAAGATATAAACTCCCTCGGTATACGATTAAATAACCTTTAAAATATTATAATTTAAGGAAATAAGAGAATTCTAATCGTACGAAAATAGGGACATTTATAAATAATAATTTATATAATAAAAGACACGTTTATATACTAACACTTTATAAAAACAAAGCTTAAGTAACTCTATTAACACTTTAAATATCCTTTAATTAAGAAACTATACTGCGTTCTTTAGCAAGTAAAACACAAGGAAACAAACCTTTGTACAATTAAGAAGATCTTAAAGTTTTACGAATAGTATTAGTTTTATATAAAAAACCTAAATCGATTTAAATTCTCTTTAAAAGACGATATTAAATTTAATTTCTTTATAATCGTGGATATTTTATATCTTTTAAGAGTAGTAGTTCTTTAAGTAGTTAATAAGGTAACTAGCTTTAATACTACTCGATTCCTAAAGGATAATTTAGCGAAAACAACGTAGATTACGCTTTATACGTATTAAATTAATACTTACCTTAAACCCCTAAATTACTTCATATATAATGTCGGGACAAACTTTGTATTATTAGAATTTAAAGTAAATACTCGTATAATAAACGTTAATATAAAGGAAGTCCTAGTCGAGGCACATTAAAATATTAGGAAGGTTAAGTAATATTACGCCCCTTTACGCTAATCGTACGAGATTATCAAGGACAAAATAAGAAGCGAAAACCTAGCAAAAGAAGTAGTCCTTTAAATAGCCGTAAAAGCCGTGAATAATACGGCTAATCTAAACGAACTAATTCTAATACTTCTCGTTTTCGAAGTATATTTTAAACTTTCGTATAAAGACTTATTATCTACAAATATACTTACTAAAGTAAGGGCAGTTTAAATAATAATAACGGAATTGCGAAAGATTTAAGTTATACGAAAGATTAAAATACTTAAAGTATTAAAAACGGCCTTAATATTACTGAGATCGTACGACTTTTATTATAATCTTTAGTAAAAGTATAACGAGAGAAAAAGAAATAAACAAGCTCGTTTTCGTTATTATTAGTTACGAAGAAAAAGTATATTATTTAATTGCCTTCAGGACCGACTTCCTTTCGTATGACGATAATTAAGCCGTTTTATATAAAAGAAATCGCCGAGGCCCTAAATAACCGTGTACGATTAGACTAAGTGTTTCCTTTAATACGGTTAGTTATCTTGATTCCGTTTAAGACAAAGTAAGAACTCGAGAAGGGACTCGTATAATTACTAAAAGTTTTTTTAACTCGGAAAGAATAATATAACTTAGACTTATCTCGTACGATACAAGTAATAAGGAAAATCACTAGCCTTAGTCTTTTATTTAAAGAATCTTAATAAAAGGAGATTAATAACTTAATTACTTAAGGCGTATTTAAGTTCGTATAATACGACGTAAGATAATATTATAAACAGATCTTTAATTCCTGGCTTATTAATAAAATCAAAGGAAAAACAATTAAAGCTTTATATAAGAAATTTAAACTCGTGATTTAAGTGTATAACGACGCGGGAAAGGAATAAATCCTTACTTAGTCTTTAACGATTTAACGAATTAGTTAGCGACTAATTTTAGTACTTTATTTATTACTTATACGAAAAGGGTTATTAATCTTTATTCGGGATATTACTTAGGCGTATGTTTAATCGACAACGTTTTTAAATCGTACGATTTATACGAGACTACTAAAGCAAATTACTAGTAACTACTCACCGGATATAATTATACTCGTACGAAAGCTATTATATAGTATCCCGGAATTAGGAATATATTAGTAAGGGACGTACGATATATATTATAAGGTTAAGTTGTATATAAAAACGTTTTTATATAATTTATACCTTTTAATTACTTAACTAAGAATACTATTTAAAGTAGTTAGAATATAAACAAATAATACCTTAATCTTAACTACTAACGAGTTTTAAGAGAAGAAGAAAAAAGAACTCGGGATTACTAGTTTCTTTATAAAACTAAAGGATTATTTATTATACGAATTACCCCTCGTGTTTAATAAATGTATCGTATATAATTAAAAGGACATCGTCTAAATCCTTTAAAAAGGGCAAGGCGAGAAGTTAACTAAAGTTAACTTAATAGCACCGGACCGTACGAACTAGTATTAGGAACAACGGGCTCGCATATATCGCAACTTTATGTTAACTTAAAGCTTTATACGACTTATTAATTACGGCTTAATTCTAGGAACTAAAGGATACTAACGTAAAGAACTTAAATAAGCTTATTTAATAGTAGATTTAAAATATTAAATAAGGATTAAATTATATTCTTTTAAACTTATATTATACGAAGTTATTTATTTTTATTAACGGATCTTTTGCGAATAATAAGGACTTAAGTTCTTAACTTAAATACGTAATAATTCTCGCTATAAAGAACAACGACCTTAATTCGTACGATTAAGACTCGTTTCTTTTTTCTAAAAATTTATTTTATTAGAGTAATATAAAGAGTAAATAAGTAACGCGAAATGTCTTAGCTTCCGAGATCTACAATATAATTAACGGGGTTAATATAATAATCGCGATAAAAAGTACGATCGATATTATTACGTCGCGACTAAAGATACTAGCGATTTTAATTGTTATTTATATAAACTTATTCTTATTATACGAATGCCTCGTAAAGCTCGGCATTACGAAAAAGAAGCGGCTAATAATTAATATTATAACTTTACGTTAATTGTATAAACGACGAGAACTTATAAAAATCTAATAGATTAATAATTAAGATAACTTAGTAGATGTAATAATAAAGTCAAACCTAAATAAAAGCTTAAAAAGGCTAATTAATAATAATTAAATTATCGTACGAGTAAAAGAATAAGTTAAGAGGAAAAAGAAAGTAGAGTTAAGAGAGGAATAACAT
Source organism: Leptodontidium sp. 2 PMI_412 (assembly GCA_021432625.1). Lineage (NCBI taxonomy): Eukaryota > Fungi > Ascomycota > Leotiomycetes > Helotiales > Leptodontidiaceae > Leptodontidium > Leptodontidium sp. 2 PMI_412. The sequence goes on from MU270523.1 coordinate 45,638, forward strand.
TATATAATATAATAATTTTATTTATTAAATACGTGTTTTTATTTTACTTTAGTTACTTATTTAAATACTATATAAAACGATAGTTATATATTTCTCGACTAAACAAATAATATTTAATACGACAATCGACTGTCTAACGACTAATTGTCTAATAATAATCTAACAACAGATCGATTAAGGGAAATCTCTATTAGTTTCCTTTATATAGGCTCTTATACGAAGTACTTATCTTAAGCACCGCGTAAAGGTTAAAGATAAGCTTAAGTCTATTTACTTAAAGGGAGCCTTTATATAATGTTTAAAAGCTTAATTATAAAAAGGAATTATACTTATAAATAAAGGATAACACAAAAGATACGTACGAAATTATAAGACAATCGGAGTATCTTTAGATTTATCTTTTATTAAGTCTCTTTATATAAGTCTAGTAATAAGTCCCTATAGTGCCCTTTGTATAATAATTACTTAAACTTCGTCACTCTCGTTTCTTAAACCTCTGTCTTTAAATAATAAGCCCTTAAGAGGGGGATTATAATAAGTAATATAATCTCGCTATATATAATTATTATAGTTATCCCCGAAATAACCTTAAACTAAAGTATAATTAAAGAAAGGCGTTAAGCTACGCCGGGAATATTTAATATAAGGAATAGCTTAGACAACACCTCTAGATTAAATTAAGAGGGTATTGACGTACGAAGGCTAATGTATTATAAGTTACTAAGGTATAATACGCCCTTATACAAAGGCGACATCACGTCCTAATATAGCTAAGACTATTTATTATAACGTATTATAATATAGCGGGCCTAGTTACTGCCCGCCGATAATAAGTATAAGTTAGGCGTTAACGTTAGTAGTAGCTAGCGCGGCATTGACGGTGTTAAAGAGAACAAGGGCCTTATACGATATTAGTTCTTAAATAAAAGGACTAGAGGTTCGTACAAGAAGTTATATCTTAAGAATAAAGGCCAGCTCGTATAAAAAGAAAAAGACTAACATTATATAATATAGTATAGTATAATATAGCTACGCAAGCGTTAGTACTACCTCATTAATGTTATAGTAGCTATGCGAAGCTAGTCTCGAGGGGGTAGACTTCGTACGAGGGAGAGTACTTACTTAGTTGTGGTAATAGTAGTAGTATTATAGTTTACGAAAGACCTTTCGTTAGTATATAGCGACAACAAATTAAATTACTTTATAAGTAAGGCGAAAAAAAGAGACGCCGATTCGTATAAGGCTATCTTAAGTCGTATAAAGAATATTTAAGGAAGAGAAAAGTTATACAAAGAAAAAAAGGGGATTTACTATTACTACTATTATTATTACTATTAATTAAAGAAGAAGAGAAAAAGAGGAGAAGAGGGAATTTAGAAAATCTCTTTTATACATAAAAAAAGCTAATAATTAATTAGCGAAAGACGTATAAAGAAGAAACGAAGTCGTTCCTTCTTAAAGTAGTCACTATTTAATATAGTAAGCCGAAGTCATATAAGGCACGTACTTCGTATAAAGGGAGAAAAGGAGCTAAAGATAATGCGCTAAGTTGCGCGCACTTTGTATAAAGGAGAAAGAAGGAAAGTAAGAGAGTTTTTCTTTCGATAAAAGAAGAGTTGCTAGTGTTAGGATAGCCTTAGCTAGGGGGCATTCTCTTATTCTAATAGCTTCTAAAGATAATTGTCTCTCTTAGCCTAATAAAGTTTAGTTTTATACCTTACCTCTTAATTTCGTACGAGTAATACTTATACGAGCTACGGGGTTTAGTACTTAATATATTTAAAGTAGCTTTCCCTTTTGTATAAAAGGGACACATAGAATATACTTAATTAAACTTCACTTATTATATTCTTTATCACCTTGATATTAGGTATTGAACCTTGGTTAGATACTAATAATAATTAATAGCGACCTCTCTAAATACTTAGAGGAAGTCGCGGCACTAGTCGGGAGTAAGCTCGCCGTCCCTTATAAGAGTCTTAAAATTATACTTAAGTTAGTTAAGATAACTATTAATATGTAGGCGACGCTCCGTATTATTACGCTAGTACTTCTAAATTATAGTATCCTTAAAGCTAGTATAACTACCCTCCTTAAAGCCTAAAAGCTTCTGAATAGTCTATATATAAACTTAAGTAGCGTACTTAGCCACCCATTTCTTCCTAACTTAATCGTTAATAATTATATAAGCTATAAAGCACTAATTGAGAATTCAGAAGTAGTTACTAACATCGATTCCGTTGAAGATAAGGGCATTTAAGGTTCCGGTGATAATTATAAGCTAACTAAGATAGATTTTCAGGTTCTTTAAGTCGTTTATAATAAAGGTAGGGCTAAAGTATTAGGGTAGCCATATGAGATTAGCAGAATTAGAGCTAGTAATCCCTTACTTTTCTTTCTTTGCCTTGTTCCTCTTTTGAAAAGTATTAGAGGTTTAAGAACTAGTGTCTTTAGAGGGTATAAAGGTGTTAATATTTAGCCCAGCAGTAATTCTAGGTGTAAACAGAGGAGCTACTCCTGTCAAAACAGAGCCGGGGGGCATTATAATGTTACTAAACCCACTCATCTTAGGGTTACTGTAGCTGTAATCGATATTTTCGTTGTTTAATATCGTGCGTTATTATAAGAGAATTGTAATAAGGTAAGTTAATAGTGTTATCGATTAGAATACAAAAAAGTAACTGAAAATGCAGTATATAAATTACTAAAGAAGCGTAACTAAAACAGAAAGTATATAAGCTCTCGCTTACCCTAAAGCGAGATAAATGCCAATAACTCCTAGCGAAGGTTTAAGGCCGTACTCCCTAGCTAGCCCCTAGCGAACGCTAATAACTACTAAACGAAACAAACACGCCCTAAAGCTTAGAACTCGTACGCGGAAATTATAAAAATAATAAAAATAATATAATAAAGAAACAAAGTAAGGAGATTAACATTCGGCACAAGTTACCTAAGCTTTAGACTAGCCTAGAAGTTCTATGTCTCGCCGAACACTCCGAAATACAGGCTCGCTAATACTCTACTTAAGCCTCTAATCTATTAATTTCAGTTCCGCTATAAAGTCTCGACTTTTCCTAGTGTTTAAAAAAATATTAGTTACGTCTAAAAACACTAGAACTTTCGGTAAGAATAAAAACTAATACAAAGTAGCCAAATACTATGTCTTAGAACGATAGAATTAGGACGGTGGCCTAAGGGAGACAGATTTTCTAGTACTATAAATGCTCTTACTTTGTAACTTTCCCTAGTTCCTTAGTAGTCTTTATCCTCCTTAAGTTAAGGTTTATATTCTTTATATTCGTCGTTTTGCCTTAAGGGCTAAGAGATAATTAACTAAATAGTTCCCTTAGTTCAGACAATTGTCGTTTTTCCTGACTCTCCCTATATAAGTTAATATATAAGGGCCTTACTATTATACTTACTTAGTTCCTCCTCTAGTAGTAACTCACTCCTTACGTTAGTCACTAAAAATATATAAGAGGGACGAACCCTAATTTATATAACAAGAGGGTAACATATAACGAGCCACCGGAGGAATTCTAAACTTTATAAATAACAAATTAATTAAATCTAAAAATATCACATATCTAAAGAGTACGAATTAGTAAAAAAAAAGGGGGAAATAGTTCTAATAAATAAAATATATCTAGTATTACATTCTTGACGTTTTATAATTAAGTGTTAGCTCCTTTTATATACGAAAGACTAGCGCAGTCATATGACAAAAGAAATTAGCGGCTGTCCCCACCACATTACTACTAGAGCTTATCTTGATTAAACAGTAAGGAGTTTCTCGGACTATCTTCGTTTATATAAGGAGTTATGGGCGAGGCTAAAGGAAACAAGTCCTCAGCTGAGCTTATATAAAGACCGGATGCTGTATTCGACATAGTAAATCTCGTTTAATAATATTAAATAGCGGAACCCCCTCTTAGTAAATCTACTACAGTTTTAGGCGTATTTTAATAATTAAGATCTTTAGTTTTAACTTCTTCGACACAGCGACTCTAACGACCCACATTAAATAAGAGAGCTCACGAAAGACGACTTGAGCTTTAATAATGCGATACGGGTCTTAAGTAACTATAGGCTAGTGGAGGTAGCCAATTCTTCATAAGAATCGATCGACTCCATTAGCTATAATATTTATAAATATGTTTACTCTTGGACTATTCACGCCTGAAACTAAGAGTGAGATTACAATCAAGCTAGGTTAGTTGTCAAGTTTGTAAAAGTACATATTCTTATAGAGAAAAATAATTAGATATAGTTAATATAACGTCGACTTCTTTAATATATAACGGGGTGTTCTTATATAGTTTTAAACAGCTTAATAGTAAGCGATAGGCTAGAAGATAAATACCACAACCTAAGTCTCCTCTACGCCAACTAAGGCAAGCTTATTAAGGCCGAGTAGATATATCAGTAGGCGCTACAAGGCTACGAGAAGGCATAAGATTTAGACTACACGTTAACGCTTAACACAGTTAACAACCTAGCAGCCCTTTACGCCGACTAAGGCAAGCTAGTCGAGGGCCGAGCAGATATACTAGTAGGCGCTACAAGGCTACGAGAAGGTATAAGGTCTAAACTACACGTTAACGCTTAATATAATTAACAACTTAGTAGCCCTTTATTACTCTTTAAGTAAGCTAGTCGAGACTAAGTAAATATACTAGCGGACGCTATAAGGCTATAAAAAGGCGTAAGGTTTAAATTACACGTTAATACTAACTACAGTTAATAACTTAAGTCTTCTTTACGCTAACTAAGGCAAGTTAGTCGAGGCCGAGTAAATATACTAGTAAGCGCTACAAGGCTACGAGAAGGCATTAAGTTCAAACCACACGTCGACGCTAACCACAATTAATAACTTGGGGGTCCTTTACAAGAACTAGGGCAAGCTAATCGAGGCCGACCAAATGTACTAGCGGGCGCTGTAAGGCAAGGAGAAAGCATAAGGTCTAGACCACAGGTCGACGCTTAATACGGTTAATAACCTAGGGATTTTCTATTACTCTTTGGGCAAGCTAGTCGAGACCGAGTAGATATCCCCTTAGCTGCCAGAAGCGCCCTCGCCACAGGGCACGTGCGCTAAGCAACTGCTGTAGAAACCACTATTTCTAGCCCTTCTCGCTAAAGCAGCCTATCATAACAGGGCTCTAAGAAGGGCGCTCCTGGTGGCAGCTAAGGGGATACGAGCGGGCGCTGTAAGGCTATAAGAAAGTATTAGGTCCAGACTACAGGTCGACGCTCGACACGGTCAACAACTTAAGGATCCTCTATAAGAACCAGGGCAAGTTAGTCGAGGCTAAGCAGATATACTAGCGGGCGTTACAAGGCAAGGAGAAAGCATAGGGTCCAGACTACACGTCGACGCTCGACACGGTCAATAACCTAGGGAACCTCTACTACTCTCTAGGCAAGGTGGACGAGGCCGAACGGATGTACCAGCGAGCGCTGCAAGGCAAGGAGAAGGCATAGGGTCCAGACCACACGTCGACGCTCAATACGGTTAAGAACTTAGGTCAGATATATCGTGACTAATGTTACGAATAGGTTAAGAAATCTACTTTCTAGAAACTACGTTTCTATTTAGGATTGACGAAGCATTTAAAGTCTGGGTCTAGTATTATTCAGTTGGTTACTCTTTGCCTTCAGCATAAATCTTATAGGATAACTCTTCTAAGCCTTCTTCTTATAAAGTATTTAATACAATTCCTTAGTACAACCTATTTTGCGATGGATGCGACTGCGACATCGATATAAGAACCGGCTACTTTAACTGTAAATTATACAAGAACATCGATCTATGTAGACTATGTTTCGCGCGATACGACTTAAATAAGCTAAAAAGTATTATAGCCACTTGTTAAGATCACACATTTACTGATTTCTTAAGGATTATTACGGTCGAGGATGTAGAATAATGGCTGCAGGAACTAGCAAGGGATCTCACGTAGTAGGTAAAGTAGCTTATATAGCAGTAGTTGGAGCAACCGAAGTCGTACAAGTGAGGAATGCGAATATCGCGGCATTAATGCTACATTTACACGTATATCCCCATTTCAGAGCTCAACCTTTTATCTACTATACTAGGGTACTTGGCTTTAGAAATCTTGTGTAGCATAGGACAACGAAAAATGAGCTTCTTGTAAAAGCGGCCGATCGTACCTCGATAGACATTAACGTTGCCACGAATCTATTAATCCTTTACTATAATAATACAGGTATCCCGATTGCTAAGCCTCAAGTGGTTCTTAACAAGAGCTTAATTAGTTTACCTCTAGTCCTAGAGTAATTGGTAGAGCTCCGTCGCTGCCTTACGGTATACTACTTAGCTTATAATATTTACATCTTTCTAAAGTGCCGACTCGTATATAATGTGCTCCGGTGATCTAGCTTGAGGGTAGTAGGCATAGTACAAACCGGCCTAGCGCAGAGTCCTTAAGAATCTCTAGTATACAGGACAATAGGGTCGATGTTAGCTTAAATGCGACTTAGATATAAGATTTGGCATGATTAAGATGTCAGTTACGATTTTCGTGCCTAGACTAACTAACGTTACGGAGGAAATTTTCATTTTCTAGCCGAGATCGTTAGTTCCGTCGATCAGAAGTACCGAACCGCGTGGCGCTCTTGTAACTGTTCGCGCACCACAGTAGCTACAAAGCTTCTAAGGGTCTTAGACAAAACAATATAAATCTAAAGCTTAAATAAGAACTTTTAAGAAGTGTAAAAGATAATAAGAACTCTCTAGTATAATTATAGTAAATGACTCGTACTAAAGCCTTAATAGAGGCTTCTTATAAATCAGGCGAAAGGGCGACAATACGAATTTAAAAATTTCTTCAGAAGGAGTCAAACTGTTAATAAATAGCTGTGTAATACTACTAATCTTTTCTTTTAATAGACTTATAAGCTAGTGTGGAGTTTAAGATATATAAAGTCAAAGTACTTATGGCTTTTCTCGGCACGTAGGGTTTCTCGGCACGCAGGGATGGACGTTACCTCATTTGTTATCCCGTCTGCTGCTGTACAACAGACAGGTACCACCGAGTAGTGCAAGGTAAGCGGAGTAACCGGACGCTTACGTGATGATCTTCTACAGAGCAACTGCTGCGACGAGTACAAAATTGTTCCTTTCTGATGCACTGACGAATTACATATTACATATCTAGCTATGCTCAGCACGTCAAACATTATGTATTAATATCCTTTTAGTCAATCAAAAAGTCTAGACCTCTCTTATTGCATTCCGTCACACAACACCTCAGGCAGGCCTCCCTACGCACCATACCCTGTGTATCTGGTGGTGCGCTTAGTAAACATGCAACTTGGCCAAGATTGTTGCCGTTCGCGCTGAGCAATTGGAGAGTTTTCCACTCAGAGTCGGATTTCCTCAGCTCACCTGCTGATACTACCTCAATTTTTTCACCTTCGACAACTTTACCCACACGGCCCTCTTCGTGGCTGCATCCGAGCGATCGGTCACCATACTGCAAGCTCCAACTCAGCTTCGCAATTTGATACACCGACGCCATCATTTCTAGCTTAGAGCGCTCGCATCTTAGCAACATCTCCAGATCCAAGCTGGAGCTGGAGTCTCCTTCCGCAACTGTCCAGCTGAGGTCAATCCGTCCTGTGTGATCCCGGGATTCCAGCTTTGCCCGCGCTTGGAGGCGCTTGCGGTAATGAGGCTCCCCCTTCACGAGAGGAATATCATCCGGCCCGCGAATCTCGGCGAGTCGTTGGTTGTCTAAGCAGATGTGCCCAGGCTCGACCGTCACCATCTCACAAGAATCGGGACTAAGGTTCAGGTCGAGAAGGAGACTCCGGTATATTATATAGCCATTGGTCGCTATCACGTCCAGGCCGTAGTTGCTTTCCGGCGTCTTCGGCGGTTCGCCCTGTAGCCAATAGTGCCAACTATAGAGCACGTCTGATTGGCGAAGCGGTTTTATGCTGTTGAGCATTTTGATGGCCATACCTAGTTTCGAGTATTCCGGAGAAAATGACAATCGAACACGCACTTGTTCCTGGTTCAAGGCGTTACCTCTGAGAAATGTGATGAGGAGGAGCTGGGTTGTCAACATATGTGTCAATCGTGCAAAATCTCTCCGATCAAGGGCGTGATATGTCTGCAATCTCCGTGCCATCTGCCGCTCATAATCGAGGTCCGCGAACTCGGAAATTTTGCCCATTATCTTTTGGGAGAAGGCCAGTTGCGTCCAGGATACACCTGGAGATTGATGAGTAGAAATGCCTGCAGTGGCGCTGAGCATGTCTGAGGCTGTCTTCTCTGGACACCCCCACCATGTACAAATAGCATCAGTGGTAAGGCGGGTCTTGACAGGTACTAATCGAGAATTGTCGTGAGAGTTATTCGTATCATCCGTTGATCTATTCGGACTCGCTGAATCCTCGGGCTCCGAGGATGAGATATATGAGTTGCTTCCCCACTCGTCTACGAGCTCCCTCTGCCACTCTTCCAGGATAAATTCTGCTGCCCAGATTGCAAGTTTGGCTATGTCGTTGCTCTCGTCAATATCCAGGCCTTGGCCAATGGTTGCCGTCCTAGCAATTCCTTTGATGACAATCCTATTAGCTCGTCGAGGCCCGACGTCGTTGATTTTCAACAGAACGTCTGGATTCTCGAGCTTACGCCCCAGCTTGACCTCTGTGAAGGGACTAACGGCGCCGCCTTGTTCCTTATCTAATTTCACCTGCCACTGCCCTGGAATCGAATTACCGTACACCACATCACCATCAACGACGACGCAGACTTGCAGGCCGCATATGGAGTGCGCTAGTACAAAAGCTAAGGTGACACTCAATGTGGTTCGAAGGATACAGTGGTAATCGTTTGGAAACCTCGAAACGGCGCAGAGCACTTGATAGAAGGTTTTCATCGCTTCAACGGGTATATCGTATGACGTCTGGGGGGCAGACAGTTCCCCGATCCACACAACCGGCTGCTCGTGCACATAGACTTGTGCATTGGTGATTTCTTGATGCCAGCTGACATTTCCGGTCTGTGACTGGATCGCTGAGACTACATCGGCGACCTGTGCTCTAAGTGGCCTAATCGGAAGCAGGTCAGCAGGAGTTGCGTTGATGATCCGGCGTGCGAGGTCAGATGTGGTCTCTGCGCCAAGGGCCTCAGTCAAGAAGGATATAACAAGAAGGGCAACTTCGCCGTCGGGCGTCTTGGCCATCTCTCCCGTCGTGGATGATTTGCCTGTGATGACCTCAATTCCCGTCTTCGGGAGCTTCCAGCGGCTAGATCCCGTTGTCCACTTATTATTGAAATCTTGAATTGCCTTGTCGGGCAGCTGCAGCAGGCCAAATGCTTGAACGATAGAAATGAGGCCAATCGGTTCGCTGTGGTCTTGGTACAGAGCCTGGTAGACTGATAAGGCAAAGGTTTGACCAACGTTGATGAGCTTGAACGCGCTGAACGGGATTTGGATGATGCCGGACATCTTCGGTACTTGCTAGAAGAAACTGTGCCAGTTAGGTAGCGCGACCCTTTGGTTTGAAAATGAGATGGAATCTAAGGCCTATGGTTGACAGCAAGCGCAAGTAGGGAAGGCTCGCATTACTAAGGTCTCCAACCGCATTTCTGCCTTACTGCCTGACGCTTTCGGGTTTCGGCAAACCCTATTTGCCGAGAGTTACCTGATTAGATGAGCTAATGGCACGAGCTTGGTCTGTGCGCAGATTTTGACGTCTGGGACCCCACCGAGAATGTGGGGTAAGTAATGCAGGGGTCTATGTACTATCCCCCCCCTAAATAAAGGTTAAAAAATTTGGTAGGTTTCACGCAAGAAATTTAACCTTTATTCAAAGGGGGGGGGATAGTATCTAGCTGTTGCAGGACCAGCTTCAGCAAATATAGGTCCACAACTAAATCAGTGAGAGTGCGGGGTATGAAATTGATTTCGCAGTTGACTGTACAATACAGTAATAACTTAGAATAAGAAATACGAGAAATGAGAAGTCAAAGAAGTGTTGCCATCCCAGTCAGCCCCATATATTCTAAGTGCAGAGGACAAAGTGGCTGGGTGACATACAGCGGAGGTGCCCCGGTAGGTACAGAGTACTCGAGATAACAAAGGGGGTACAGTGTCGCCGCCAAAAATGAATGAGCTGGTCTGTGCTCACAATGTTTTTTTAAGCGAAAAGGGGCGAAGCCGATTTTGCAAGTGACTGTACCGTTCAGTGGTTTGCCGTGGCGCTTGCAGCCATTACAGCCTTTTCTATAATACTTCTACTAAGCTTTTATTCCGGCCGCCACACATCTAAAAAGCAGGTATTTCAGTAGCCAATTTTGCATCTCTCGACTAAGCTAGCGCTACATTTATAATCAACTTCGTAAATCTATACTATTAATTGGCGTTCAAAGATAAAGAGCAGAAATTAGAGCTTAAGAGAAGTCATTAGAGTTATGTGTGCGTCTTAAGTCACGTGGGCTAATAGTTAATATTGATTTCCTACCGGATTAGTAGCCATAAGCGAAATTCTAAATCCCTAAACATTAGGGCAACTTTTGGCTTCTGATTTAAATACGTTCTTATAAACTAATCTATTAGAACTTGCACTGTTTCTGTTACTTAGTACGTTCGGTTCATACTATGTCAATCTCTTTAAGACCTCTCGGAAATAGATACTATTTAGTAGTATGCCGTGGCCCTTATAGCTATTACAGCCCTTTCTATTGTTTTTTATACGACGAGAGTCTTAATTAGGTTTCTGTGTACTTATATAACGTACTATTTTCTTAAGTATGTTTTTTTTATCAGCGAGTCCACAAGTATTTAGGAAGTACTACTCGATATTATGTACTCTTAATCTTTACTCTCTTTATAAGTAATGTTCTTTGTCTCACGAGTAATTATACAAAGATCGTGTAGCGAACAGGACAGTTAATTATCGTGAATCTCGTCCTTCTCTTTCTTAAAAGTCATATAAACTCTATCGTTAGTAGCTGCGGACTTAAATATAAGTCTTATAATATTATTTATCATTAGTTAAAGAGAGTAGCCGTGATCGAAGGATCGATTCATGTGATTCTTGCTGTAGTATTATAGAAGTCTAACCTACACTTATTAACGCAAGTAGCAGCGTTATTAGTGAGTGCCCCCTCCCCCCCCCCCCCCGGCTGAAGCGATAACTATTAACGACATAAACCAGGCTGCTTCTGCGATAGCCGCTATTCTAATCACATCCTTTTTAATTATACGGCGTCACTTTTATGAGATCTTCTTAAATATCTATCGAGTTCTAGCAGTGATAGTTGTGACTATTACTTAGATCTATATTCCGGGAAAGCTATTTTATATATTAACGATATATCTCCTTATTACATATTATTTCTAGGTATCTTTATGCCTTCTTCGGACATGTCAGATCTTCTACTAGAACTTCCGTAATTAGGAATTCTTATGTATAGTCTCTATTAAATCCTTACTAGATGCTTGTTAAGTCTATACTAAGATTTCGAGGTCCTAGAAGTACTAAGCGGGCTAATACGTATACCTTTGCGTCCCGAGAGCGAGCTATAGCGCTTTCCTTTAGTCGCACTTATATATGGTTGCGTAGTAGTAAAGATTAAGATATTGTCGTCTTTATTATTCAGCGACAGAAAGGATTCACGCGAAGTCTTCCTACTAGCAGTAATTTATCTTAATCTACTGAATTAAGAGCTATTATTAAAGGGCCTTATAATAAGGAGATCTATCTCCATGAGTATAGAATAATCTTATTATTTGTAATAAGTAATAGTATAACTAGCTAGTTACCTTATATAAGGTAGCTCCTTAAGAACTTTTATAATTATAATATTAAGGCAAGGAAGATCGTTTTATTCTAGTAAGTAGATTCTAAAAGTAGGCCGCGGTTAATGCTAGGAGAATCTTTACTAACAACTACCCCGAAGAACACTTATAATAGGTTAGACAATAGATAACGGATCTACTTAAGTAAGACTTTAAATATATAAGTTTAAAGAAGGCGACTATTAGAGTATTCCCTAAACTATTCTATTTAAGTCCTTGACATACGCCTCTTTGTTAACGGAAATTACATCACTAACGGCGCGGAACATAGTAAGGTTAGTCGAGTAGGTAGACACGACCGTATTATAGTAAATTACCGAGGTCTCGACGTCGAGAATTTAATTAGATCTGAAATTGAAGTGAGAAAGGGTCGAAGTGTGATCTCGCGTAAGTCTATTTACAAGGAGATACTTAACTTCTGACTAATAATTTAATATAAAGTATACGTGAATAATTATATAAGAGAACAAGTCCGAGAGGCCGTAAAGTAAATATTAGACAAGGATATTTACTTATAAAGTAGTTATATCACGTAGAATACTCAAGGGGTAGAGAAGTAAGAATTAGTGAAGTAGTGGGGAGCAGAAGATTGATTAAGAAGTGCTCTGCCCTCTCGTTGAGAGGGGAAAAGCTAGCTATATATATATCAAGTAAGTAGGTTTAGCTAATTGTGGGTGTGCAGGAAGCACGCCTGGCCGTTCAGTGGGCTCGCGTAGCAGGTGCCGCTAACCATATACCGTGACAAGTTACTATTTCACTCATTATAATGCCAACAAGCAGCGGGGGATAATTGGAACTCGGGGAATTAAGTGACGTTATATATATTTGCGGACATTCGTTTTAGATAGTGAAATCGATAATATTTTTATATCTTTATATAAACTTAACGGGTTCTTAAACTTTATTAATTACTTACTTATATAACTTATAGTATATTTTACCCCTGCACTATAAATATCCGTTAAATGAAGTGATGCTAGAAAGCTTGGCGTTAGCGTTACACTCCGGCGATATACCTGGCTCTATGCTTCTCCGCGATTAGAATAAAGTTAGTAGAATATAATATAGTGAACCTCAATAATAGCGCTTTATCTCCGTCCCACTTACCTCCCTCTATGAGACAATATAATAGCGAGATTATTTTTAAATAAAATAATCGCGATGACTATCGACGAGGCTCCGGAGGGCATTTCGGCCGCTTAATAGAGTGATTATTTATTATCTCTTTTACTTAACTGAGGTTTAAAAGGAGATTGATAAGTGTTAGTATCTAACTAAGGTTCGATACCTAATATCAGGGTGACAAAGAATATAACAAGTGAAATTTGATCAAGTATATTCCGTGTGTCCCTTTCGTACGAAAGAGAAAGCTACCTTAAATATATTAAGTACTAAACCCCGTAGCTCGTATAAGCATTACTCGTACGAAACCAGGAGGCAAGGTATAAAACTAAGCTTCATTAGGCCAGGAGAGACGACTATCTTTGGAAGCTGTCAGTGTAAGAGAATGCCCCTTAGCTAAGGCTATCCCAACAATAAGATTTCTTAATAGTCCCACACGCTAGTACGAGTTTAAGTACTACTATATGGATCAGGGTTAGTACGAGAGTTGAGGCTAACACGAGAATTAAGGCTAATAAAAGCACACAAGTTAGTAGTAGTAGACACTGTCGTACGAGATTTTGAGCTTCTATAATCTCACACGCTAGCGCGATCGTCAAGTGTCACACGAGAATCAAGTCTAACACGAGAATTAAGTCTAACACGAGAATTAAGTCTAACACGAGAATTAAGTCTAACACGAGAATTAAGTCTAGCACGAGAATCATAGGTACTACGAGAATTAAGTCTAGCACGAGAACTAAGTTTAGCACGAGTATTATGGGTACTACGAGAATCAAGTGTAGCACGAGAATTAAGGCTTATATAAGTTCGTATAGTTATCTTTCTGTAATTATTCTTCTTTTTGGCTCGAGTATTAAATGATAGGGCTCATTTCTTATAACACTTACTCTAGTAGCGACCAGTAATTTATTAATCTCGCTCTCTTCTCTTAGTACGAGTACTACAGTGTATATATTATCGCTGACTATTATATTATAACACTTCTCTAAGGTAAGGCTGTTACGACCTACGATGCGCCTCGTATTCTAACCGACACGGGCTCGTAGCATCGCTGGCTATGCGACGGCGCTAAGCCTAATGGGGAAGACTAGGTGGCGAGTATGCGACATGTTGATGTGAATGGCGCTCGACTACGCTAGGCCCTATTAGGAGGGTCCTTCATGTATTTATACTCGAGCTCCCTCTTACAGAGAGCTCTCCTTTTCTCCTTGTCTTTTCTTCTCGATTCTGAGCGTAGCATTAGGCCCAAATACAAAGCTAGAGTCTACTCGCCGTATCAACCTCTTGCCAGCCGTAACAAAGGCCACGGCCTCTCACTGTTATTAAATATATACCTTTTCGAATATACGTAGTAGCTACTCGCTTTACCTCGGAAGGATCGTTATATAATATAGAGCGCTACTAGTCTTAAAGACCTCTCCTCTAATATACTTAGAAGACTATTCGGTGCCGAGGGATGTATATATTACTTTTATTAATAGGCGTGGCAACTTTCTGTGTTAGTCTTAGATTTCTAATATATATAATCGTAGAAAAGTAAATATATACTATCTATAAGAATGCTAGCCATATGCGAGCCTAATAACCGATGCAAGCCTTTGATACAAAGCCAATAACTTGATACAAAGCTAATAACCGATGCGAGCCTTTGATACAAAGCTAATAACTTGATACAAAGTTAATAACCGATGCGAGAGCTTAGTATTCAAAGTAGTTATATAGACCTAAAAATGCCCCCTCAATAGAATCATCATTCACACCATCATTCTCTATTTTTCAAATTAACTCTTTAGGTAATAAATAATTACTATAAAAGCATCTGCCTTATTATCTCTTGTTTAAAATAATAATAAGCTTAAGGATGTCTTTTTCTTAGTTAATAATAATGAGGATAAGCTTACCGGCGGTGCCTCTTTTACTTCTTTTATACCCTCTCGTTCTATTATTTCCTTAGGTAATCCCCTTTATTTCGCGGACGTATCTGACTTTAATAATAATATCTTGCCAATCTCTCGCTACTCTTGTTATGCTTTTGTTGGCCTCTCCTTATTAAAGTCTTTACTTCTTATTCGCGCTACTCGTACGCTATTTAATATAACTATTTAAGTTTCTATTATTACTTTAAAGACCTTTAAGAAAGTATTAAATAAAGCTCCTAATTTTTAGCCTCGTAAACGCGCTAGTGTTTTTAGTTCTCTTTACTAACTTCATAAGACTTTTAAGAGATCTTTATTAATAAAAAGAGTTCGTAATATATATTTCCTTTTACTTATTTAAATCTCACTTTTATTTATCGAGTATTAAAGTATACACTAATAATACTATAGGCCGCAAATTTGCTAATCCTTGTTTATTATATATCCGAGCTGCCGCTTATAATAACGGAGATTATGGCCACTACTATATAAATACTGCTTTGGCTAGCAGTCGCTGCTTTAACTACACTAGTGGCCACTTATACTCTCTCGCCACTAACGATCTTTTAAAGTACAACAAGAAATTAGTCCGCGCTATTAATGTCGACGATTAAAAGGTATATAAATTATTTTCTAATAGCTTATTAGCGATTATTAAGCTAATTATTCTAAGTTTATTAAGAAGTATTATATTACTATTAAGACCCCCCTTAAGTATTTAAGCAAGTCTTTAAGCTCTAAAGAAGTTAGGGATCACAGTGGCTCCAAAATTTATATGGCTTAGCGTTTTTATACTCGGCGTCGCGCTAGTAGCGTTAGTAAATCTTGTGTACACGTAAGTCTCGGACCTTAAGTAGCTTATTATAATTTATTATTAAAGGGTAGTTTAATAGCTAAATAAGTCGTCGTTTAGTAGCATCTAAGAGTACCTCGTGATATTTTAGTTATAATCTTTTAATAATTACTTCGTAGTTTCTTAAGTGAGTAATTAAGAAGGGAGTAAATAATTACAAGCGCTTGTCGATTATTAAATTTAATGTAGTATAGTAACTAATAGTCCGGCTAGTTTAGCTATTAAATTCTTTAATAAGAATAAGTAAAGGTAGTAAGTGAATTAAAGGTTTTAAGAAAAAAGAAAGAGACTTTAAAAGAGAGTAATTAATAAAATAATAATTATTAACTTTAGAATTAAGAAGTGCGGGTAGCTTATATGTAAGTTTATTCTTAAAGAAAGCGATACGAGTAATAAGTATTAATCTACTAAGAAGCTTTATAAGGTTAAGATATCGTATATCTCGTATTATACTTAAGAAGGAGCCTTTTTTAAGGCTAAGTCTTTTACTTATAAAGTAAGTTCGTTTATTAGTAAGTTATTAGTATTATTTATAGCTTAACTATTAAACATAAGACTATTATTATCGCCGTTTACTTCTATCTCGTTTATGTAAAAAGTATAACTATAACTAAGGGGTCGTTAAGAGAAATACTAAGGAGTATTCGCTAGTATTTAGGCACGAGGTATATCGGCTCGTGTAAAGATTTATTGACTTAGGGGTTAATTAGTCTCTCGTCGTTAAGACAAAGAAGTAATAAAAGCTTAAAGTAACTTTCTTGTGGTTCTTAAGGAGATATTAACTTAGGACCAAGGGTAGGAATTTATACTTATTACTAAAGGGCTAAAGTAACTAGTGTAAATAATACTGTGGGAGGGATAAAGCCCAATAAACCACACAACAAGAGAGGTAGCATGTAGTGAGGTACGGGAGAGATTCTAAGCGTAGGAAATCGCGGATTAATCAAATCTAAAAATAACACATATCTGAAGAGCATAAAACCTTGAGGGAGTGGAGGAGAAAAAAGTGTATTTGATAAATATCTGTAAACATTCTTGGTTGTTGAGTTGTTTTTAAGTGATGAACCCTTTTATGTGGAAAGAGCCTATCCGGTCAGGTGACAAAGGAGTTACCAGAGCCTTCCCCACCACAATACTCTCTACGATTTGTCCTTAGTTTTTAGCTTAAACTACTTTTATATACTCTTTTAAAGTTCTAGCTCTCTAATACTTATAAAACAATTACTTACGTAAGTGGGATAAAAGCTTATCTTGTAAATTTATTTTAAGTATTAAGTTATTAGTTACGCCGCCTTAGTTAATAAGAGTCTTAAACTAGTAATAAAAGTCTTAAAAGGTTTGTTTCGCGGCTTTTATCTTTAATATAAAGTAAAGGTTACGCGCTATTTATTACTTATAAAGGTTAATTAATAATTTAACTACTTAGTTAATTAAGTTAAGTATATCTATTAGGTTTTTGTTAATATTAAGTATTAAGAATAAAAAAGAGGGTTCTAAGAACATGCGAGTTATTCCTTTTATTTATATAAATAACTAATTCTTTTAATAGTCGTCGTTAATAAAGTATTAGTTTTACTAACGTATAATATTCTAAACTTAGATTTCTTATAAACGTAGATTATAACTAATACTATTTAAAAGCTTATTATTTAAGTTAAAGATCTTTTCGATTCGTGAGGCTATAAATATTTAAGATATCCCGAAGAAAGAGGGGAAGCGGCGGCGAGGAAGGCTAATACGACGTAAAATTCGAGAAGGTCGGTAGTTATCTTTATTATTGTCGTTTAATAATCTACTAAGATCTAAAGCATTTTATATCTTATTTTTGCCTTTGTTTAGTTCGAGGGCAGGAGTTTTCTTAATTAAGGGATAAAGGGGTATGTCCCCTTCTTAGAAAGTTATAGATCTTAAGGCGGATTTACGTGATAAAGGCTTGTCGGTTGTAAGTCGTTATTATTAAAGAGACAGCTTTAACCACTAGTTCTTTATGTAGCTTTTTATAAGTTACTTTTTTAAAATATAAAATCGATTTTCCTATAATGTCTTTCTTATATATGTCCTTCTGTCGTACAGGCACGGGCCTACGGCACCATGGCTCTGCTGAGTCAGCCAGCCCCTATTCATGTATATAGTCAGTTACTCTCTACGAGCCTCCTTTTACAGAATTCAGACGACTTAATCACCACTTTGAAAGCACCCTACTTTATGCTCCACTTCTGTACCACACCTTCTAAGCTTTATACTACTTTTTAGCGTATACTAACTCGTTACTTAGCTAAGGTTAACACTAAGTGTATTAGTAGAAGTATTAACTTTAAGAGTGTTAGTATTAAGAAAGTCAAATAAGGGGACGAAAAAAAAGGCGGACAACATATTAGTATCGTTTATAACAAATTGTTTTACTAAAGGAGGGGCGACTTTCGGCTTAACTTGGCGAGTTAAAGAAAGGGTTCCGGCGAAGAGAGGTTGTCGACTTCGTCGTATAAAGGCAGAAGTCGGGGAGGAAAATGATAATATTAGTAGCGAAGTAGATATTAACTTTACTATTAGTAAAGGTTTTGATGTTACTATTCGTTAAGCTATAAGGCTTAGTATAAGCCTTTCTTATATTTAAGCTTTTAAGTCGTAACTACTTATAAGAGAATTAAGGGGAGGAGGATATTTACTATCTTCTTAGACAAGTTAAAAAGAGTTATAAATAATATAACGCTTACCCTAAAAAGACGGCAATTACGTGTAATTAACGCCTCACATATTAACATAAGATATATAACGATACTAAGTATTAACTTAAAATTTATAACTATAAAGGAAAGAAGATAAGGAAAAAAGAAGTCTATATATAAGAGGTTAATATACTTAGTACTATAGTAATCTTAGTACGTCCCGATCGGGCAGTACTAAGTAGAGCCGGTGGAAATGAGGCTCTAGGCAGCGCCGGTCGTCACAACAACTAACGGCCGCCGTAACACCTCTTCTGGGAACGCTACTCGTCCGTACCTCTTAATCTGATGTCTCTCTCGTAACTCTTGCTCACCCACAAAGTCGGTCCACTTCCGTAAAATTTCCTGTAAAGTTATATTTGCCGGTCGAGGTTGTATAGCTAGTTAATGCCTTTTAAACTCTTTCTGTCGAGCATTCGAGGGAGCCTTTCTCTTTCGACATATCGAGTAAGTATAAAATCGGCCGAAGGCAGATAGAGGTCGAATTTGAGCACAACTTAAGTAGTAACGGGCGGTTCTAAAGCTCTCGTTCGTAGGCTCGATTTGTACGGGTATAATAGGTTTAGGAGGTTGTTGTGCCTCCTAAAGCTCCCCAGCCGTTTGCTAACCTTCGAATGTCCTCTGCGGATCCGTAAGAGTTACATAACTCTTTTGCGGTTGCTCGACTAGTTCCGTAAACTCGTCCGTGAAGATGTCTACTTCTGCCCACTGCCGCTGATCTTGCTTAATCTCCCACTGCCTCTCTTCTCGACCCCACTAATATTCTTTATTACTATTACGGAGTCGTAACTACTACTAGACGTGTTCACGTTCTAATACTTGTTCTGCAAGCTCTTCCGGTGTCTTAATCCCTTGCTTTTAGTCCGCATTTAGTTTCCGTCGTACACGTCGATCGTGCCTCTCTTATATAAACTCCCCTTTTACCTTCTCTCGGTATTAATCGCGTTTCCGGGTCTAGTAGATGCGACACGTCGATGCCCGATATCCGTGGTCTTACATAGGGTAGTCCGTGATCTGCCGGTACGACTTACAGCCAGAGCAGCGTAATCGATTTGCAGGTAGGTCCGTAGGTGTTATGTGTGACGACTGACGCTGCCCAGAGCCTCATTTCCACCGGCTCCACTTAGTACTACTTAATCGGGACGTATCGAGATTACTATAGTACTAAGTATATTAACCTCTTATATATAAACTTATTCTTTCCTTATCTTTTTTCTATTATAGTTATAAATTCTAAGTTAATACTTAGTATTATTATATATCTTATATTAATATATAAGACGTTAATTACACGTAATTACTGTCTTTTTAAAGTAAGCGTTATATTATTTATAACTCTTTTCTCTACGTTTAGGAAAATAGTAAATATCCCCCGCCCCTAATACTCCTATAAGTAGTTACGACCTAGAAGCTTAAATATAAGAAAGGCCTATACTAAGCCTTATAGCTTGACAAATAGTAATATCTAAACCTCTATTAATAGCGAAGTCGATAATTACTTCGCTAATAATCCCCTCCTTTTCTTCTTTGACTTTTGCCTTTACCTGACGAAGTCGATAACCTCTCTTTACTAGAGACTTACCCCCTACTCGACTAATTAAACTAAAAGCTACCTTTACGACAAAGCTTAATATGTCGTTCACTTCTTCTTTCGTATCCCCTAGCGGTCTTTTATATACTATTAACACTACTCCTCAAGATACACTTATAGAGACGAACTTAAAACGGCGATTCCGTATTTTAAAGGAACAACTAACTAAAAGCTAAGCGGAAATAAGTATATTAAGGGCTGCCTTACATGCGCAGCGGCCCCTTAGCGACTTTAAGAACTACAAGTCTATTAGTAAGTTTGTAACCTTCTAATTCAGTAAATTTCTCTAACTTATTGTTAAGGAAACTCTTACTCTTAAGTCCCCTTATAAAGTAAGACTAATATAAAATGCCCTTACTCTTAATCTTAATAAACTACTAAACGACGATAGCGAGGATAGCTACTAACCTTCTCGCATCTCACGTCGTCTTAGCCCCCCTCGCCGCCGCTTCCCCTTTTTCTTTAAGATATCTTAAATGTTTATAGCCTCACGAATCGAAAAGATCTTTAACTTAAATAATAAGCTTTTAGACGGTATTAAATATAGTCTATGTTTATAGGAAGTCTAAGTTCAGAATACTATACGTTAGTATAATTAATACTTTCTCGATAACGACTACTAAAAAGACTAGTTACTTATATAGACAGAAGGAATAGCTCATATATTCTTAGAACCCTCTTTCCTGTCTTTAACGCTTAACGACAACGAAGACATAACGAATACGCTTAACCTAATTAATCAAGTAGTCAAATTCTTAATTAACCCTTATAAGTAATAAATAGCACGTAACCTTTACTTTGTATTAAAGATAAAGGCTATAAGGTAAACCTTTTAGGAGTTCTATTACTAATTTTAGACTTTTACTAGCTAAGGCGGCGTAACTAATAAGTTAATACTTAAAATAAACTTATAAGACAAGATCTTATCCCGCTTACGCAAGTAATTATTTCATAAATACTAAAAAGCTAGGACTTTAAAAAAGTATATAAAAGCAATTTAAGTTAAAGATTAAGGACAAATCGTAAAGAACATTATCTACGCTAGTCGCTTTAGCTTCTTAGCGATAAGTATAAATTCCTATCCCCGATCCTAAGTTAATATCTTCTCGAGAACTACAGGAAAGTTACTTTAAGCTTCTATTGCCTCTTCGTCGAAACAACGAGTAACAAGTTAACTACTAAGTTAATAAACCTTTACACGAGTCGATATACCTCGTGCCTAAACGTTAGCGAATACCCCTTAATATTTCTCTTAGAGACCCCTTAGTCGTAGTTATACCTCTCGTCTAAACGAAATGAAAGTAGGCGTCGACGACGGTAGTCTTATGTTTAATAACTAAGTTATAAGCGACAATAATAACTTACTAATAAAAGACCCTACTTTATAAGTAAAAGACTTAGCCTAAGAAAAGGCTCCTTCTTAAGTATAATACGAGATATGCGACATCTTAACCTTACGAAGCTTCTTAGCGGACTAGTACTTACTACCTATATCGCTTTTTCTAAGAATAGACTTACGTATAAGTTGCTCGCACTTCTTAATTCCGAAGCTAATAGTTATTATTTTATTAACTACTCTCTTTTAAAATCTTTTTCTTTCTTTTTAAAATCTTTAATTTACTTATTGCCCTTACTTATCCTTGTTAAAGGATTTGATGATCGAGCTAACTAGATTATTAGTTATTATACTACGTTGAATTTAACAGTCGATAAGCGTTTGTAATTATTTACTCCCTTCTTGATCACTTACTTAGGAAATCATAAAGTAATTATTAAAAGATTATAGCTAAAGCATCACGAAGTACTCTTAAATGCGGCCAAACGACGGCTTATTTGGCCATTGGATTATCCTCTAATAGTAAGCTATAATAAACTAATTGAGGTTCAAGACCTACGTATACACAAGATTTACTAACGCCACTAGCGCGACGCCGAGCGTAGAGACGCTAAGTTGCGTGAATTTTGGAGCCACTATAATACCCAATTTGTTAAGTCGACTTCGATAGCCAACTTACCCCTACCTTCCGCGCTAGGTATAAGTACCTTAGAAACTTTATTAAAATTAATAATCACTAAAGTAAGGACTTATAAAATATTTAAACCTACTATTTACTTAGAGTTTACGACTTCGTGTTATAGTAACTATAATAGCCCGCTATAAGACAGTTCTATAACAAATTCTAACCGGCGCGCCGAACTAAATTCTAATATAAACGCTAACTCTTTTTTAACAACTTCGGAAACTACTATTACTATTAGCTCTATACTTGCTATCGATCCCCGAGAAGTAACGACTATACTATCGCAAAATCAAGGTCACTAGCCAAGAGAACCCCTAGTAAGTTCCGAAGTCGATAATACTATTAAACTAACGAACGATAATCGTTTAGGAATTTATATTAGCTTAATATCTATAAACGCCAAACCAAAGCATAAAACTTCATTAAGAATCCGAAGGGCCATCTCTAAGGTTACTAAGTTTAAGAACGAGAATACTACTGGGTATTTATACTCCCCCGAAGTTAAGTACGCTACGCTTATAAGGGGTATTCACCTCTTTAGCTACTTGCCTTATAACGCTTCGTTTACTTCTTCTTTTCTTCTTATTTTAAGTATAAAACCCCTCCTACGTTCCTTACCTTCTTTAACGGTATTCTAATATTAATATACCTTTACAAAACTTTTAATAATCTTTAAAAGTAGCCGCGTCGCTATTTCAATTAAAGAAGTTGCGTTAACAAGGAATTTTATATTAATCTCTAAGAGTTAAAAATACTTAAATCCGCGCCTTTTAAGTATATAATATCGCCCCTAATTAATCCCCGATACTAGTACTATTGTTAAACTTACCTCTATTACTAATCCTTTATGTATTACAAAGCTCTCGCATTAACACGTGCGACATATAACAAAGCCTAAAGAGCGCGCGCATTCCGCTACTAACGGTTCTCTACCTTAGCTAAGAAGTATATTAAATAACCAGCCTAGTTAATATATATAACCGTTCCTACGACTAGATAATATATATATCTTAACTAAACTAGCCCAAATGAAAATTACTAAGCCAAAAAAAAGAACCGCTAAGCTTTTATACCCCGGAGACTAAATAAACTCTCCTCAATTCGCTTTTTCTACGCGTAAAACACATACTAAGGACTACGCTAATTTACTTCGGAATATACAAACACAGCTTTCTCTCGTATACGACTGGACTATAAAGGTTTCTCCTTCCCTAACTTCTTCTTCTTAACCACGAGATAAGTTACTAATTACAAAGCGACGTGAGAAAGCTCGTCGACGTCCGGTCGTTAAGATCTTCTCGATCGGCGCAGCGGCGTTTTATATATTAATTAAACGAAAGTCTAAAGATGAGATATTTGTAATAACTCTTCAAGAGATTAATACCCTAATTAATCAAAGAAACTAAGAACAAGAAAAAGCCGCTACTATATTAGCTCTAATTATCGAACTTACTTACTGTCGCTAATTAGTTATATAATTTATACTCTCTATTTAAGAGTTAAACGCTGAACTAATAATTCTCCTAAAATACGCTAATTAAACTTACGTATTCTTTAAGGCAAAAAGTGATATTCTCCCCCCTCACCGCTTTTACGATCATAAGATTAAGCTAAAAGAAGAGAAAAAGACAGTACTTAAGTATTCGCTATTATATAAGATATTGACTAAAAACTTAAGGCTATTAAAGAATATATTACGAATAACTTAAATAAAGGATTTATTAAGCCGTCTTAAGTATCGTTCGCTATCTTTATTTTCTTCGTTAAGAAACTAAATGGATCTTTACGGCTATATATAAACTTCCGAGTACTAAATTCCCTTACTCGGAAAGATTAATACCCCTTACCTTTAATTAATAAAACGCTAGCTCGCATAGCTAACGCTTATATCTTTACTAAATTAAATATTCGTTAAGCTTTTCACCGAATCCGAATAAACCTAGTATTAAAGAAGTACATTATTTTCCGCACGAGATACGGCGTATATAAGTACAAAGTTTTTTCATTTGGCTTAACTAATGGCCTTACCACTTACTAGTGTTACATAAACGATATTCTCTTTAATTACCTTAATGATTTTTATATAATATACTTAAACGATATTCTTATATACTTTAAGGATCTTTTATAATATTAGATCTACGTAAAAAGGTGCTTTAACACTTTAACGACGCTAGGCTGTAAGCCGACCTAAAGAAGTGTAAGTTTAAAGTAATATAAACTAAGTACCTAAGATTTATTATATTAACTTTTAACTTAAAAGTTAATCTCGAGAAGGTTTTTGTCGTTCGTAAGTAAACTTACTTTAGCTTTATTAAAGGTGTGTAGTTCTTCCTTGGTTTTTGTAACTTCTATCGGAGATTTATTCGCGATTACAGTATTATAACAAAACCTCTTATTTAACTAATTAAGAATAACGTTCCCTTTCGCTTTATCGTAAAGTACGAAGATGCCTTCGACCTCCTAAAATATATTTTCACGTTCGCATCTTTCTTAAGATACTACTAATAGGATTTACCCTGCCTCTTAAAGACGGATATTAGTAATAATGTTATAGTCGAAGTGCTTTTTTAATAGTATAGCGACGACTAGTTTCTTATTACTTTTTTTTTAAAAATTATATTACTTACTAAGCTTAACTACGTAATACACGATAAAGAGATACTAGCTATTATTAGATCCTTTAGGCACTAGCGTACTAAGTTAATAAGAGTCCCCTACTAAGTTCGTGTTATAATAAACTATAAGGCCTTAAAATACTTTATAACTTTTAAGTAATTAAATACTAAATAAGCACGATAGGTAGAGCTTTTAGCGGATTATAATTTTATAATTACGTATCGCCCTAAAATCTATAACCCCCTAGTAAATATACTCTTCCGCAAGCCAGACGAATTAGATTAATAAAATTCTACGAAAAAAATTTAACGCCTTTAATAATTCTTACGCTAAGACTAAGTTAACCCTCGCTTGCTATTTATAAAGTTACGGCCGCCTAACGACGCTAACGCGCTAGTGACTAATATTAAGCTCGCTACTTTTACACTAATATTCTCCGTCGTATAACAAATCCTAAAGGCTAACCGTACTACTCCTTTCTTACAGGCTTTATGTAAGCAAGTTATATTAGACTCTCTAAGTAAATTCAACCTAAAAGGCGATCTCTTACTTCACGACGGCCGCCTCTTGGTCCCTGATGTTAATCACCTCTGAACCCTCCTTATCTAAGAAGTTCATAATTGAGTCACTATAGCGCACCCTAATACTAAGGAGACGATATAAATACTCTCTTCTTAGTATTAGTAGTACGGAATTACGTTAATAATCTAGTAATACTACCGTAATTATTATACTTACTAACGAATTTAAGTTTCCCGGGATAAAAAGCCCGGATTCCTTTATCCTCTCCTCATTCCGTTTAGACTATAGGAATATATTATAATAAACTATTACTCCTTTATTAAAAACAAGTATAGATTCGACAACGTCCTCGTTTTTATTAATAAATTTAGTAAATAAGCTATTAGTATCCCTTACTAAAAAACAACAAATACTTAAAAGCTAGTAATTATATATATTTATCATATATATTATTACTTTGGCGCTCTCTTGACTATTACTTTTAATAAAGGTCCTTAGTTCGTCTTTAGGTTTTGGACCGCCCTTAGTAAGATGCTCGGGACTAAGAGATAATTATCTACTACTAATCACCCTTAAACAGATAAACAAACCGAAGTTTACAACTAATACTTATAAAAAAAGACTCAGACCCTTCGTTACGTACTATTAGAACAATTAGTTAAAGTATCTCCTTATTATAGACTATACTTAAATATATAAGAATACTAGCCATATGCGAGCCTAATAACCGATGCGAGCCTTTGATACAAAGCTAGTAACTTGATACAAAGCTAATAACCGATGCGAGCCTCTGATACAAAGCTAGTAACTTGATACAAAGCTAATAACCGATGCGAGCCTTTGATACAAAGCTAGTAACTTGATACAAAGCTAATAACCGATGCGAGAGCTTGGTATTTAGTACTCAAAGTAGTTATATAGACCTAGAAATGCCCCCTCAATAGAATCATCATTCACACCATCATTCTCTATTAAACAAAATATCCCTCCCACACGATTCTTTAGGGGGACTATCTTTATTTAAGGTAGTTTATAAATATATACTACGTATAAATTAGGACTAGAAAATCGACTTATTAGACTTCGCTACCCTTACTAATAAGTTGAATACTTAATAAGCTATTGACTATACTTAACGCCACAAGAAAGCATAAGATATAGCTTAGTCAAACCTCACTATGGCCCAAGTTAAGATAACTAGGTTCTATAACGCTTCTCGCCGCGATATCGACTTTAATAAAGACAGCCTAGTCTAGCTTAATATGCGCTACTTTAAGATACTCCGCCTATCTAAAAAGTTAAATATACTAACTAACAAATTATTTAGAGTAATCGAGAAGGTAGGGCACTTATATTACTTAAAATTACTAGCGAGTATAAAGGTTTATAACGTCTTTCCGGCTAGTAAGCTACCCCGGGACCCTAACGATCCCCTACTAGGCTAAGTATAAGATGCCCCCTCACTAATTAATATTATAAGCGACGACGAGTAGGAATTAGAAGAAGTACTTACTTATCGTAAGAAGGGTAAGACTCTTTCTTATTGTATTACTTGGCTTAATTAAGACGTTAACTTAGACTAATACGACGCTTTTAATCTTAAGTACGCTCCGCACAAAGTCAGGGATTTCTACCTTAGTTACCCTAAGTAAGTAAGATCCCTTGCTAAGTTACTTAAATAGATTAAAGTATAGGAAGATAGTGTTAACGACTACGACGACCTCGATAATAATAAGAAGATGAACTAACGCTCGAGGACAAGCTTTTTCCGGAGAGGGGGGTAGTGTAACGACTAACGCTGCCTAAAGCCTCATTTCCACCGGCTTCACTTAGTACTGCCTAATCGGGACGTACTAAGATTATTATAATGCTAAGTATACTAACCTCTTATATATAAACTTATTTTTTCCTTACCTTTTTTCCTCTATAGTTGTAAATTTTAAGTTGATGCTTAGTATCGTCATATGTCCTATGTTAATATGTGAGGCGTTAATTACACGTGATTGCCGTCTTTCTAGGGCAAGCGTCATATTATATTGAGGGGTAAAGAGCATATTTGCCAGTGAAGTTGAAGCTAGAGCTGACTTTAGTGTTACGTGTACGGACCCCTCACACGTGACAGCTTCATTTTCTCCGGAATTTAAGCTCAACGTAAGAGAGACAAGGTCTTCTCCGCCGGCGGCCCTTCGGGGCCTGTGGGACCTTGCTTCGCGCAGTCGGTTACGGGCAAATATTGATCCGTTACGACCTGTCCGTTACGGGATATGATTGATCCGTAACGACCTTTGCCTGGCGGCCCTCGAGGCCAGGGGACCTCGCTTCGCCACGGTCAATTATATAGCCAAAACATTACTTTTATAAGGAAAACGTACTTATAACAATATATATTAAATGTTAATTATCGGCCCGTCGCTAGTACTAAAATCCATAGCCCTCCGCAAGTTACGGGATAGATTTTCCGGACCTTTGCGAGAGAATATTATTAATTTTTTATATAGTCCTCTATAACTAACGGCCGCCGTAATACCTCTTCTAGGAATACTACTTGTCCGTATCTCTTGATTTAGTGTCTCTCCCGTAACTCTTGCTCGCCCGCAAAGTCGGTCTACCTCCGTAAGATCTCTCGTAAAGCTGTATCTGCCGGTCGAGGTTGTATAGCTTATTACTTCCTTCTCTATTCCCTTTGTCGATTATTTAAAGGAGCCTTTCGTTTCCAACATATCGAGTAAGTGTAAAATTGCCCGAAAGTAGATGGAGGTCGAATTTGAGTACAACTTGAGCAATAACGGGCGGTTCTAAAGCTCTCGTCCGTAGGAGGTTCGATTAAAGGCTCGACTATAAGTTGTTGTGCCTCCCAAAGCTCCCCGGCCGTTTGCCAACCTTCGTATCTTCGCGGGTCCGTAAGATTTACGTAGCTTCTTTGCGGTTACTTAATATTCGTAGTCTCGTTCGTGAAGATATTGACCTCATCCCACTGCCGGTCTTGCTCGATTTCCCATTGCGTCTCCTCTCGATGCCATTATAATTCGTCATCCGAAAGCTTCACCCAACGCTAGCCTTCATCCTCTTGTTCCCTTCGAGTCACTTCCTAACCCGCACGCTCTTTCGATGTCCAAATTCCTCGCTTTTGCCTTCGAATTGTCGCGTTCTTCTCTCGTCGGACGCGTCGATCATGCCTCTCTTTCACGAATTCACCTTTCTTCTCTCGGTATTAATCGCGTTTCCGGTCCTTACACACGCGGCACGTTGATGCCCGGTATCCGTGGCCTTGCATAGGGTAGTCCGTGATCTGCCGGTACGACTTACAGCCAGAGCAGCGTAATCGATTCGCAGGTAGGTCCGTAGGTGTCATGTTGAGGGATTGCGCAATAGTGAGAAACCAGCAAGCCCAGGTAAGCACGTGAGCTTAGCTAATCTTCCGCCAAGATTAGAAGCTGAGCCAAGACTTCTAACTAATTTCTGCCAGAGCGGCCCCAAAGACTTCGCAACAAAACAGGCCATTCGGATATATAGCCTCATACGACTCGTGGTGCTTTGTGTAAATGATACTGCATTGGGTACTAGCATGATCTACCACTCCACCTCGTTATAATCAGTGAATGACAAGAAACAGAACCTTGAAAGTACGACCCAGTGCTGAGGAGTCAGCGTTGATGGCCATGGCAGTGGTCCCCGAGTATGAGTACCAAGATCTACTGCATACGGACTCGATTCGAATACTACAACTCCAGCCGTCGAAGACTCACCATGGAGACCTTCACATAGAGCTCATTGAGGTTAAACTTGGCGAGTTTCTGGAATATGAGGCGATATCATACGTCTGGGGAGAGCCTGTTTTCGATCACCAACTTCGCACACCACTTGGATCAATCAAGATCACCAGAAATCTTGACACCGCCTTGCGAGGGCTGAGGTCGGAAAATGTTGTTCGTAACCTGTGGACAGATGCCGTGTGTATTAACCAAATGAGCATGGATGAAAAGGCTCAGCAAATTCCGTTGATGGGCGGTATCTACAAGTTTGCGAATTGCGTTTTAGCGTGGCTGGGGGAAGGCGGAGAAGAAATACCGAAGGGGTTCACTGAATGCAAAGGTCTACTGAAGGCAGCGAAAGAATTCCATGTCGGACCAGATGATTCGGATCACCAATATCTAAGACCACCTCAGCTCAAAGTCCCACCACCATCATCATCATCATCAAGCGGATCAGAGCCCAAAACACTCAATGCGGCGAGCATATCTCCGGAAGACATGCAACGACTTGAGTCTACATTCCAATCACTCCTCAACTCAGGTTTATCCAGTATTGTAGCATTACCATGGTTCTCGCGGCTCTGGATTATACAGGAGATAGTCGTCTCCCAACGAGCGGCTCTGCACTATGGCGGCGACAAGCTCGACTGGGACGACTTCCAAACAATCATAAGGCTACTCATGGTAATTCTGCACCTTGGAACTGATTGCGGGTGGACAAGCATGGAGCTCGGGAAGTTCCCAAACAAGTCTGAGTTGTCTCGAGCCATCGATATCATTCAATTGCGGCGGGAATACAAAGTCATGACCGATCCAGGAGCGTTCGCCCAATCATTATATCGTCAGTTCGGAAACAACCTAATGCGTGCCAGACGACACAATTGCTCAGATGACAGAGACCGTGTGTACGCGCTCTTGAGTTTACTCGGTCGTGGTGCAGAAATCAACATACCAGGACGGCACGGCATCCACGTCACACCAGACTACCGCAAAACAGTCGGCGAAGTGTACACGGGTTTCGCGCTTCAGTATATGCCCAGTGGTGGGTACGCCGACTTGCGCATCTTGCACGATGCGGGCCTGTGGTGTCGAGCCCTCGACGACTCCGAGACACAACCCTGGGAGAAAGACTACGTGCCCACATGGGCGCCTGAGCACCGTCCCGCAAAGCTCAATGACTACCAATTGCCGTGGAACAATGACGCATTCAGTTGCACTGGCGACATCATCCAGCAAGTCAAGCACCTCCCGAACCAGTTCCCGAACCACGACAAGTTTGTCGGACTGGAGATCGCGTTGGTTGATCGCGTCGAGACACTGATTGTGCAGGCAGACGAGAGCGCAGCTCGCGATGGCACGCTCGCCATGCGCGACCTCGCGAGCCTGCCAAGAGTCGGCATGGTGCAAGATTCAGGCGAGATGATACCTATGGCATTAGGCCAGCTCGAGGCATTCAACCTGGTGCCAGGTGGAAAGTACAAAGCGACAGGTGAGGACATCCGCGTTGCCTTACTCCGCACGCTGCTGGCAAACTGCTCAAACCCGGATGTCTGGGAGTGTATGACGGATCGGTTCGACGTGCGTGATTCGACTGCTGTCCTGGCGCGCTTTGCGGAGTTCGAGCAGCACTATGCGCAGGAGGGCAGTGAGTTGCGTACCCTGTTTAAGCAAAGCGAGTATGACCTCACTAAACTAAGTAATGGCGCGTTGAATGTCTTCACGATGTTGCTCGCCATCGCGGGGGTACTAAGTCAGACGAAGTTCGCTATCACGACGACGGGAATGCTGGCCCTGTTGCCGAAGATGGCGGCCCAGTATGATTATATTGTGCGGGTAGGGGGCGCTAATGTGCCATTTGTGGTGAAAAAAGGACCCGAGGGGTTTGAAAATTTCAAGTTGTATGAGTTGGTCGGACCATGCTATGTGCATGGCGTTATGTATAATGAAGCGCCGTACATGCAGCAGGAGAAGGGGACCATGTGGTTTGTGTAGTTGGTGGCACGGTGCTGCTGTTTGTCACCACCAAGACGTTCTTATGTTTTGGGTCACCGGTTTGGAGTACATCTTAGAGTCGCCGATTTCTGATAAGCGATCTAGCTTGCACTTGCAACTGCAGAAGTATCGTTCAAGCGGTTAATGAGTTGATGCATTCTGTATCACGAGTGATGGCGCTGGGTTTTCTGGCTGGCGCTCGGAAGCAGCAGAAGAGGAAACGAAGCCATCGGGAGATAGATCAACGTATTACCAAATTGCCTATACGTGGAAGTGACAAAATGCACGCGAGTCAAAAACCGGCCAGTACTCGAATAAAATTGATCTCATCATAGTTGGGTATAACTCTTCATTTTCGATCGGATTTCTTCATTCTCAGTGATGCCTAAGTGCTCCTCCTTTTCTCTGTAATTTTCTCTACGCATAGTAATGTAGACTAGAATAGCAGAAATAGCCACTTCAGACGAAGCAGCGCCAGAGTAGAGCGGCGATGGTAACTAACCATACTAGAAGGAAGGGAAGTAAAGATTCGGCTAAGATCACTGATAGGAAAGCCTCATATAAACCCTAAGTGAAGATGAAAATCAGAGAGATTGCGCAGCAATCCCCCAATCCCTTCGCACAACTTTCTGCGACTGCGGCTGCTGCTGCGGTTCACTCTCTATCTCCTCCTACAACTCCCCACAATGCATTGCATGCACTCCATTCAATCCAAAGGAACTTGCTCAGCACAGCCTTTACCTCTTCAAACCTTTGCAGCCCCAACTTCGCCGCCGTCGTCGCAACGCGCGTGTTATACCAAATCCGGTTGACGGAGTCAAGCTGCACCACTCCTCCCATGAAACTTAGCCACAACAACAGCTCCAAAAAGTCGGTCTTCGTAGCAACGGCACTATGATCGAGCCTTGTGATATACACCTTGAGCTTCTCAATGATGAATCGATAGGGTCGGATCCCGCCCCGGACTTTGCTCGTTGGACCCTAGCAGACGAATTGATCGAAGAGGGTCTTTATGAAGACCAGAGTACCCATTCTACACGCTTTTACGACCAATTCTTTGTATGTGCCTGATTCCCTCGCGTTTTCTATCCAGAGAAGACGGTAGCTTAATGAGGTGACATTGTAGTGGTGTGGTCGCAACATTTATCGGTCATTTTCTGTCTTTGCAAATCGTCGAAGACTTGTTGAGAAGTGCTCGAGGTCGACGATGATGTTGAGGTATTCTTGACCTAGAGCGACAATTGACGAAATGTTTTAGAAACCGATTGGAACCGCAACATTTGATGAAGCTATTTTGTCGTTGGATGCATAAATGCTGGACGGAGGGACCTTGAATTGTGGTTGTTGGTCTGGCTCCACGCAGCATATCTAGTCGGCACTATTGGGCCTATCAGAAATTAAAGCCAATAATTGAGAAGGCGCTTATAAGCAAATCCTTTATTATAGTTCATGGCTTAGAGTCGAAATTCCTCCTCGAATTTGAATCATGCGCTTCAAGCCATTCAGGTGCGCGTTTGCAGCTGCATAATCTTCGCCAACACCCTTTTAACAAGGGACAATTAGCAGATGATATTACAATTTAACATTGTACACAGCAGTCCTCGCCGCCTCCCGCATCTTTACTAATTTTAGACAGTAGCCTCAAAGAACGTCCCAAATTAGCTACCATTTTTAGGCCGGGCGCTTCCACAAAACCGCTGACCTTCCTACTTATCGAGGACTTATCTCATTTTTCTTCGATAGCTGGTCTCTATCTGTAATTTTGCCCCTGTATGCTCTCCCATTGAGGCCAACAAGGACCGCCAACTTCCCTTTGCGGACCCCCTTTTAAGAAGACACAATCCTATATGGCGCAAGTAGAGCCGTCAGATATTGGCTTCGGCTATATCTCCTCCAACGACCCTACGCGCTACTATGTCGAGATCACAACCCCACCGGCCTTTCTATTAAAGAGTACTATAAGAGCACTAAGTACACTTCAGCGGAAAATAGACGACTTACTAAGCACGACGTTCCGGGGAAAACAATTATTAGAGAAGTATAAGCAGGAGACTAAGAAGGAATAAGCTAAAGATTTAGTAAGTATAGATACTAGCCACACTTTATAAAAGTAACTAATAATATTACAGAAAATCAAAACTAGAGTCCGGGTAACGAAGTTTGTTCTAAGAGGCGTAAATTTCAGTTACAGCCTTATCGTTCTTATTATACTTTTAATAACCTTCACGATCTTTAACGTAACGAAACATTTAGCGTTATAAAACAACTTCTTACCTTGGGCTCAAGGGCAGAAGACATAGCCACAAATTACTATCTTAGTAATTACTTGTATCTCGTTAATATTTTATTTATTAATTTTCTAGAATTACTAGAGAGAGAGTCATAGGAAGGTAGAGAAGGTTACTGTCTATTACACGTTCTTCGCGGTGGGATTCTTCATCTTTAGTATCGTTATATAAGCTATTGCGGCTACTATTCTTTAATAGTCTAAGAACTCTAGCCACAGCAAGGATATGTGGGGCTAGTCGTGTATTAAGAATCACAGAAGGGAGCTGTTCTAAGAAGAAGTAAATTATGTACTAGTTTACAGAATATAAGTAAGTTATCCCTCAAACACCCTCTGAACCTAACTAACAAACATCACAGAATTAGTCCTTAGTTTGCTACCTCATCGAAATTATCCTAGAATACATCACGGTCATCCTATACAACATAATTTTTTATAAATACTACTCTAAGTAACGCCTACGCAAGTCCATAGATGTTTGAGACTGCGGCCGTTCTAACCTTTACCTCGCTCAACTCCGCTCTCTATCCGCACCGAACATACTCGGCTTCGGTTTCACGTTTCTATCTTACTCCCCACGCTTCCCTCCTTCCGCTTATAACAACGGCCTAGATGCCGAAGGAGGATTCTTAGGCGCTTAATTAGTTAAAGCCAAGTTAAACTTAGCTCTTAACACGAAGTCGTTCGCTCTTCAACCTCTTCTCATCGAGATTTAATCCGCTATGCCTAAGGTTACTCAAAACGGCTTCGAGAGAGCATCTTCTCCACCTGTCGAGAGAAAGATAAAGTACGTATTCGCCGCGCCCGGCGAGCAAACCTACGATGCCGTGCCTATTCCAGGCGCCTATACTTTACTACTCTTAAGTTCTGGGTTAACACAACCGCAACATTAGTAGTTCGGGAGTGTAGGGCAAGGATCTAGGGTTTCAATAACAGAGTAAGGAGCGGGTAAAGGTGGAGAAGGTCTGATAGGAGGATAAGATTATGTATTAGAAACTAGGAATTGTGGTTATATAAGTATATATTTACTCTTAGGAATCTGTTTCTTTTAGGCGTTAGAAAAGTGAGTTGCAGGATTTAGAATCTCCCATCTAGGTGCATAAACAAACCCCAAATCGAGAAAGCACTCGTATCAATAACAAGGGCAAACTTTACTATATGGGCGGTGGCCTTACTAAGCCACTAGTGATATTGTGATTATTTAGTGTTATTAATATTCTGAAAAGTTTAGGATATTGTAAGATAATTAGATAGCCTAGGTGTTTGGATTGTGAGAGGAAAAGAAGTAGGGAGAAAAAAAGGGGTTTAGCAATAAGAAGAGATATAATAATAAAAGGGAATGCTATTCTACGCAAGTTTTGTTATTCTTAGGTAACGGAACCAAAACTAGCATCTGAGGCTCGCAACTGTATTGTGGTCTAGCTTAAAGACATCCCAATTTTAGAGCTTAAGAAAAGATATTTATTTAAAGATTACGAATAAGAACAGGTTACTTCTTAAAAGTTGCGCCTAAAGTTATTGCTATTACTTAATTACACGATGATACTATCTCTATTTTCTAACTTTAACCCCCCTTAATACCTATAGGGTATGAACGAAATGTTGAAATAATTCTCTTTCGCGGTTCTAATATATGTCGTATTATTGGCGCAGTATCTACTATCTAAAGGCTTAACATGAGGACTCGAAGGTGTTAGTAATTTATAATTTTAGATGTCAAGAATTAATATACTAGTGTATAGATAGTTTAAATAATATTATGTTTTAATATATCATTTTATATAATAAAGTATTCTTACCTAACTTATACGCCTCGCCAAACTACACTTCCTCGGTGAGATACTAGTCTCTATAGCGCTTAGGACAGTCGCTAGCCTAATAGCCGGTCTTACTATAGTAGAGACAAGTGTTAGAAGAGACGTCCTTAAGTATAAAAAGAAGTATAGGGGACTTAAGTCGGCGTAAGACAAGCAAAGGAGAGGGCGCACGCTAGTAGATATTTAACGACTGTCTTAGAGTCAGGGTCAGGGGTCTTCCTATTATAGTAGCCGGCGTAAGGGAGGTAGTACACTAGTTTTCCTTTTTTAAGGTACCGCGCGAGTCGTTAGTGTTAAAGGCTATATTAGACTAAGCTTTACGGGTCGAGGCGGCCTCCTTTAAAGTAATATTACGACTCTCTTAGTTTATAATAGCTAAGAACTCGTTAAGAGTAATATAGTTGTGGTTTATCTTATACTTCTTAATATAAATTATACGTTCAAAAGTCAAAGATACCTTCTTACTAATATCGTCGAACTAGTAGGCGCGGGCAATTCTACTTGTAATCGCGTATAACGTGAATTTAATCCAAAAGTCGTTATATATTATATTACTTATAATAAGTTAGTTATATAGTCTCTTAGTAGTTTAGACTTAGTTATAGTCGAAGAATCGCTAATTTAACGACTTTAATACGTCGGCTATTATATTAAAAGTTCTAATATAATTAAGATCTATATATTAAAGGATAATAGTCTTAGCTTCGCCGGCGATACACTAGAAGTAAGCCTTAACCTAAGACATCTTACTCCTAAAGTTATTAGAGTACTCTTTTAAGAATAGCTTTATATTTATCTTCTAGGCATTATATTTAATATTTCCTTTATAATTACTAAAAGGGAGTCGGGGGTATTTAACTTTAAAAGGCTCTACTATTAAGATCGACATATTTAGTTTCAGCAAGTAATAGTTAGTAGTTAGTTAGAGGTCTATAATAAGAGCACAGGTTAACTAGTCGGAAGAAGGGGAAGGAGTGCGAGTCTCTT
Source organism: Leptodontidium sp. 2 PMI_412 (assembly GCA_021432625.1). NCBI lineage: Eukaryota > Fungi > Ascomycota > Leotiomycetes > Helotiales > Leptodontidiaceae > Leptodontidium > Leptodontidium sp. 2 PMI_412. The sequence continues at coordinate 81,683 of MU270523.1, forward strand.
AATAGGTGTGTTGGTATCTAACCAAGGTTCAATACCTGATATCAGGGTGACAAAGAATACAACAAGTGAAGTTTAATCAAGTATATTCCGTGTGTCCCTTTTGTACGAAAGGGAAAGCTACCTTAAATACATCAAGTACCAAACCCCGTAGCTTGTATAAGCATTACTCGTACGAAACCAGGAGGCAAGGTATAAAACTAAGCTTTATTAGGCCAGGAGAGACGACTATCTTTAGAAGCTGTCAGAGTAAGAGAATGCCCCCTAGCTAAGGCTATCCCAACAGGTGTTATTAATAATATATTAAGTAAGGGCTTACGTGACGGCGGCGGCGATAGTAGAGTTAACAAAGTCCTTAATCAGTTAATCTACCTTAGCTTATTAAGCGGGGGTAAGGCCTTTTATATTAGTAGGCTCTGGCGATGCGTCGAAGAAACGCTAGGGTTTGTCTTCTAGGTCTAAGTTAAATCCGTCGAAGTTATTTAGTTTCTCTAAAAGAGTTTCGACTGAAGGGATAAGAGTATTAATAAAGCTTAACTGTACAAGGGCGCTTCTTTCTCTAGAGCTTCGCCGACGAGGGGGAGAAGTCGGCAGCGGTAATAAAGTAAAGTAAAGAGGTATTTAAGGTTATTAATCGGTTTGTTAATTAGATATACGTTCGAAATAAGGGCGCGCGTCAAGTTACGGCAAAGTAAGTTGACCGCGAGAGAAAATTTAGCTTTCTCTAGGATAGTTTACTATTAAGGCAGAGAGGTACTTATCTATTAAATAGGCTAAGGTATTAAGGCTCGTTATTAACTTACTACAAGGGCAAGTCGATAAGGCACAAGACTAAGTGAGATATAACGCTTTATAGTGAAGGGGTGTTAGTCTTTTCTTATATTACGGCTCACAAGAGGTTAATATGATAAATAGACTCTAGCTTTATATTTAGGCTTAATATTACGTTCAAAATTGAGAAAAAAAGACAAAGAGGAAAGGAGAGCTCTTTGTAAGGGAGGGCTCGAGTATATATATATAAAGGACCCTCCTAATAGGGCCTAGCGTAGTCGAGTGCCATTCACGTCAATATGTCGCAGGCTCGCCACTTAGTCTTCCCTATCGGGCTTAGCGCCGTCGCATAGCCAGCGATGCTACGAGCCCGTGTCGGTTAGAATACGAGGCGCATCGTAGGTCGTAACACTTAGTATACCCGTATTACGTTGTCTACTACGACTAGGTAGTACTTATACCCCCTAATTAACTGGCACTAGATTCCTGAAATATCAGCGTGTAGCCGGCGTAGTAGTGTATTAGCTCTAGTGTCAGTCTTTTTAGTGAAATACTCCTTTATCTTACTGGCTAAGTATAATTCGCAGCTCTTTTCCCCCTTATAAATTATCCGCTTTCTTAACTTTATCCCGTATCTAGATACTGCCTTTAATTTGACTATTTCCTAGTAGTTTATATAGCTAAGCCGTCGGTGTATTAGGTCCGGCATCGTTTCTTGATTTTAGTCGTCGTATGAGCTCTCTATAGTATATATTTCCGGCACTAGCACTTCCGACGTATTTGCCTCTATATTTGAGTCTAAGACGTATAGGCTATTAACTTTCGTTATAGAGAGTACTAAATTATTGTCCTTGTAACACTTAGCCCCTGTGTTATTAAATATAGTACTAATTCCGTCCTTTATAAGTGTACTAATCGATAGTAGCTTAGTACTTCTAAAGTCAGGTATATACTAGACGTTATATAATGTTATACTATTAATATATACGTCTCTATAGCCTTCCGCAGATGAATATTAATTGTTAGCTGTCTTCACTTACTTGTCTCTCTAGCGTTTGAGGCTTGTAAAGTCGGCATATACACTAGAGAAGTGTTTTATCACTCCGGAGTTTAATTTCCATTGATTTACGGCCGTAATACTAGTGTAAGCCTATTACACTTCTTTTATAAAGTATGTATAGTCCATAAAGCAAGGTTTGAAGGTCTCTGATTAATCTGCGGCTACGTTAGCTGTTTCTTTACCTTTGCACTTGTTCTTCTAGTAGCTAAACTTCTTACACTTCGCGCATTAGTTCCTGTCTAATTTTGCGGTCTTTTCTACTCTTCCTAATACGTCCCTGTGGTCCCCTGTTGCTTTTCTACCTCTCTAACCTCCTTTACCCCTAGCTCTGCTGCCTCTGTAGCCTCCATGGCCTCTATGGCCTCTGCCCCTATTTGCCACCCGATTAGCTTCCATTGTAGCTAGTTCTGTAGTCGGTACTACCTTTAGCTCGTCCTTCTATTATAATTGATACTCAATCAGCTGATGGAGCACTGCTTCTAAGTCTCTAGGGTTGTTTTGTAATGTGCTGCGTATTATCTTCTAATCTCTTAGCCTTGGCAGTGATGTAATTAGCTTTGCCTTAATATTAGCATCAGTAAATAGATGAGTGTCGCCAGAGAGCCTGAGCCTGTATTTCCGTAGACGAGAGACGCAGTCGTTGGCACTCTCGATGGATAGGTTGTACACCTCTTTGCTTAGCTCCTCCTTGATATTAGCAATATGTTGAGCTCTAGACGAGTGAGCAGTCCCTACGGCTTGAAGTGCGTCCCATAGCACCTTTATATCCCCGGCGTTTATGAGATCTTAATACTTCTCAAACATGACGGTAGAGAGACTAAAAACGATGATTCTCTAAGCCTCCTTTTGCTCCTTTCTCCACGCTAATTAAAGAGACGCTGTTGCCGGTAGTGCCGGAGGGTCAATTACCTATTCTGAGATTCCGGCGGCAGCGAGCTCCTTTTGAGTCTCTAGCTTCCATTCGTAGAAGTTATTATAGACTAGCTTTAACGACTCAGTCGATGATTCCGATGACTTTGATACGACAGGCATAGTAGGCCGATAGTTGACTTGATAGACGTGTTGCAGAGGCTTGATTTGATTCGCAGATGAGGTATATGACGTATGACGTGTGTAGAGTGAAGATAATTACGAGGTTTAGTTAGGGCAAAACAACCCCGCGCTCTCCCCGCATTTCATCACGGACATTGAAAATAAATGACAGCCTTGAAGGTAAGGCTAGATAATTCGAATATGGCAGCAGTAAAGCTTAGACACCAAATTACTGATTTTATTGTTTTTTGTTATCTATTGTGCAATTCCTTTAGCTCCCCCCTCAGCGACATAAACACATCATACTTAATCGAGAGTGGCATCGAATATCCTACATTCTATCCCCTATGACTTCCCGAGTTTCTGCGGTAAGCCCGTGCGATTGGTAGGTCTTCCGCACTGTAGTGATGCTCGACGATGTCATTGCCGCTCACCTGAAGGCGCCTCAACGCGACGTCTTCTCCAACCTTCATCTCACTCCACATCTATACTCCTTCGACGGCTCCACAGCTACTGAGAACCGTTCCTCCTGCGATCCTCCAACCTGGTCGAATAATGCGTCTGTTACATTATAACGGCGATGGCCATTTCAGCTTGACCGAGTTCTTTAAGAGCCCCATACCTGAGTATGCTATACTTTCGCACACATGGGAAGCGGATGAAGTCACCTTTGAAGATCTGCAGAATGGAACCGGCACGAAGAAGGCTGGTTACGAGAAGATACAATTCTGCGGAGGTCAGGCTAGGCGTGATGGCTTACAATACTTCTGGGTGGACACCTGCTGTATCGATAAATCGAACAGCGCTGAGTTTGTAAAAGCTATTAACTCTATGTTTCACTGGTACCGCATGTCGATTAAATGCTATGTCTATCTGCCAGATGTATCCAGAACTGCGGTCAACACTAATGAACTGGCCTGGGAATCGGCATTTCGGAAATGCAGGTGGTTCACTCGAGGCTGGACCCTGCAAGAGCTTATTGCTCCGACATCAGTTGAATTCTTCTGCCGGGAATTCAAGCGGATTAGTAATAGGAGTTCTCTAGAGCCGCAAATTCACGAGGTCACAGGCATCCCAAAGTCGGCACTTCAAGGAGCCTCTTAGTCGCAGTTTAGCGATAAGGAGCGATTTTCATGGATTCAACCCCGCCAGACCAAGGTCGAAGAAGATAAAGAGTACTCGTTACTCGGCATTTTCGACGTTCAAATGCCCCTCCGTTATGGCGAGGGAATGGCGAATGCATGCATCCTCGCCATTTCAATAACAGGGAAACTCCTAGTTCATGGCAACGAATCGTTCATGGGTTCCTCCGGAGGCGAACAGAGATCCACGTACTGGCTTTCCCTGCCCTGGACTTACGCCCTTCCTCTCGCTGTCGCCAGCTCAGTCATACACTGGCTAATCTCACAATCCATCTTCATCGCACGCACCGAAATTCTCGACACGTACGGTGAGCCGGAGCCGCTATCTTATATGAATGTCGGCTACAACCCGCTCGCGATCCTCCTCTCGCTCCTTTTTGGCGTTCTGATAGTGCTCGCGATGATTTTGAACGGGTTCAGGAAGTTGACGGACGGGAGTGTCTTGGTGGGGAATAATAGTCTAGCGATTTCAGCGGCGTGTCAGAGAGAGAAGGATGAGGGTGCTGAGAAGAGGAAGGTTTTGTAGGGTGCGGTTAGGCATGAAGCTGAGGATGGAACACCGGGACATTATTGCTTTAGTAGTGAGCATGTTGAGAAGCCTAGGGTTGGGGATAAATATTTATGAGACATATCAGATGTATGAGCTAGATATATGGGTAATATAGATGACTGAATGATACTATGTTCAAAGACTTTCCGTTCCGAGTCTAGATTCCCATGCTTGAGAGTGCGAAGATTGAAATACCTCATCGCTTAAATGTGTAAATAAACAGAGGAGAGTGACTAATTGTCCACGAATCTCAGCGAATCGTCCAGAACTAATTGAAACATCCCTCTCATACTATATACTGAAACTCGAAGCCACTACTCGCCACAGAGTGGTACAGACAGCACAGTCTTCGAAACTTCCAAAGTGCTCAAGGAAAACTCCAAATTCTTGACATCTCGCTTCTCTAACGACAACTATACTGCTTGTTTCCTATCGTGAGCGGTCTCCCGAGGCCATGGTCTGTATCTCAATAGGCTCTCCAATCCGCGCTTCTGTGTCCCGGCGCCTGAGGTTCTCTGTGCTTATGCTCGAGCTACCTGTTGGGATTCCTGACGATTGCGAGTTTCCGGATTGAGTGTCATAATCGATGTGAGGAGTGACGCTAGTCTGTTTCTGAGCTTCGTATTCTTCTGTAGAGAGCACGCCTTAGCTGCGAAAGAAATATGTTTCGTTGATTTTCTCACCAGAGTAAATGCTCACAGCATTCAGGATTGGCAGCAAGAGGAACAGAAGAGGGGTGATCTGCCCGTAGCCCCAGCTCCTCTCACTCGTGCCGCCTGTAGCTCCACCAGCAGACCCCCATTGAATGAAGCCAATTTCCAAGAAGTAAGGCAACAGCGAAGTAAATACAGGTAAAAGAGGCAAGAAAGGGATGAACCACATGCATAAAGCCGCTAGCCACCTCCGAAGTTCCACCCCAATTATTATACCTGTACCTGGAGCAGAGGGGTTGAGCCATGCATCATGACTATTAGGAAAAGTGAGGTAGCTGCATGTATACCAGAATATGATTAGAGTCAATGATAGTGCCAGCAGGCCCATAAATGCTCCCAGAAGCGCTACTTCTTGACTGTACAATGTAGAGTATGAGGGTTGGCCTGGAGGGGCGTATATTTGGAACGCAGGCTCCATGGACGTTACGAAGCCAGGCCCCACTTGCAGGATAATTATATTGGCCGTAAGTAAAAGCATACTGATGGTCATAACACCGATTCGCATTTGGCGTGCGAGGGCATGGGTGTGGAAGTATTTGCGAAGAATGATGACACTCAACGAATGACAAGATGTGGACATTGTTGCCAGAAAGGTAATTATAGCTTGATGGTAAATACTCAAACCTTCGAGCTTGATGAAGCCTGCTAGTTGGAGCCCGAAGCCGGTGATGAGGATTTGGTCGCTGAAGCCGAGGAGGACTTTCTCTTCCACCTTGATGAAGAGTGGGGATCGTTTGCGTAGTCCGACCTGGTAGAGTTCGATATCAATGCAGAGCCCGATGGCAACGACGAACGTGATGATGAAGGAAATGATTACCTGGGATGACTCGTCAGTCCAGTGCTGTTGACGGCCGAGTAAAGGTCATTCTCACCCCAATGCCAGCAATATCAGGGTCTGGGGCCAGCGCAGTAAAACCTCCAGATGACTGGCCACCGGAATCTGTCGAGGCGATTGAAGGAGCCATGGATTACGATGGAAAAGCTGGGGGTTCAAGGATGTAAGGCGGGAAAGAAGGTCGAGTGAAAATTCAGCCTCATCATGACGCCCGATGCGGCAGGGCTGCCGGTCAACCAATCAAAAATGTTAGAAATATGGGCTGTGCTGCGTTGATCTCTGTACCTGCGTACGTATGATCACACTGCCCCTATTTCCCCTATTACTCTGTACGCTCTCTCAGATAGAATTCTACATGCTTTTCTATCAAAAAAGGAGCAAAGGCGCATTACAACAATCTCCAAATGCAGCATAGAAAGATAGAGGTACATGGCACGGGGCCTTATATGTGACATAATATATTACAATAGACACTGACACAAGGCACAAAATGCCTGCTCGAGGTGACCACGTCAAGCTGAAGCACCATCATCTCAAAAAGTGGCCTCGTCAACCACTTCCTCAGAATATTGCTCTATCCGTACCATGAGCACCGTGAATTTCAATCACATCCACGCCCGCCAGCGTAGCCCTCCTGGCCGCAGCCGCAAACGCCTCCACGACCTCTTTTATCTCCACCACTGTCATCTCTAGGCATATTATAACGTTCTTTAGACCACGCTATCGCACTCGGCCCCACCACATTCCCAGGCCATCCACCTACATCCTCCCCAGTAACAACACTCTTCCCCTCTCCCTACCTAACCATGGCGCAACAGTACTCGCCTTCCTTCCTGCATGTGCGAGTTGAATCCTCACCTTCCCGCCCACAGAATGGATAAATTCACACACCTTCCTCACGCCTTCGATCTGGCGATCTTCCTATAGCCCGCTGTCGTTTGGCGATATCCTCCCATTCCCCGTTACGGCAGTGGCTTTGATAAAGACAAGTGAGGAGCCTTTTAGGGCGTACTGGCCTAGTGTTACGGCATAGTAGGGGGTGAGTGCGCCCATTGTTAGTGAATAAGGCGAGGTCGAGTATTGACACATAGGAGCGACAAAGATCCGGTTCTGGAAAGTGAGGGAGCGGATTTTTAGGGGCGTGAAGAGGGTAAGTGTGCTTGGCCTAAGATTGACCGCGGAGCCTAGGGGCAGGGCATAAAAAAGGGAACATTTGGGACAGGTTTGTTGAATAGGGAGGGCATCGAGTAGGCGTGATGTAGATTTGGATTTGGACTAGATTGCGAAAAGTGAGCTGATTGTTGACGTGGATCTCAACTTTCACGTTTTGATGGCAATCGGCCAAACGAGCTGCTGAAGCGCGGGGTGATGGCGTCAGCCTCATCTTGACTCTACGTTGTGGTGGCGCAATCACAAAGCCTTTCATTCTGTCACGGCACGCACCACACAGAGGCCTCAAGAAGAGCATGATGGTATTCGCACTAAGACGATAGAAAACTAAGCTAAGGAGAAAAGAAGAGAAGAAGGAGAATTCTAGGAAGAGTTCGAGCTTATATCCATCTGCTGTACACTTTCGTACGAAAGTACTCGAGTACCAAGCGAGAGGAGGGAAGTGACAGTGACTTATGCATGACTGAACCGCTGAGACTGCGGAGTGCTCCACCGGAGCCTTCACCTCAGTCAGCAATCGCGGAAAAAGCTTGATTCCTGCTGCCTGAAAAGTATCTTCTTTTGTCAACGCTTTATGACTTGTCGCTACCTCAGTTCTGATCGGACATTATGAGTGCGACGTTGTAGCATAAAGATTACACGGTCGGGTGGATATGCGCCCTTCCGGCGGAGTTGAGTGCAGCTCGAGCAATGCTGGACGAGATTCACGAGAGCTTATCACAGCCTCCCACCGATCACAATGCGTATACCCTTGGGCGAGTCGGGAAACATAACATCGTGCTTGCTGGACTACCCCTAGGCGGGACCGGGACCAACTCTGCAGCTATAGTTGCAGATCAAATGATGCATTCATTCACTATTAGATTTGGTTTGATGGTGGGCATTGGCGGTGGGGCTCCTAGTTCTGACTGCGATTTGCGGCTGGGTGACGTGGTAGTAAGCAAGCCAGGACTTAACGATGGCGGTGTCGTGCAATACGACTTTGGAAAGACTTTGCCCGGCGGATTCCGGCGCATCACACCTTGAACAAACCACCTACAGTGTTGTTGACGGCGCTCACCAAGCTGATGTCGGAGCATGATCACAATGGAAACAAAATCGCTCAATACCTCGAGGGAATCAACAAAATGAAGAACCCGTCGAATTATAAGCACCCAGGACTACAGTACGACCAGTTATACGTATCAGATTATAGTCATGTCGATCCTGATCCAAAATCTTCATGCGACAAGTGCGACAGCAGCAAATTGGTCCATCGAGCAGATCGCGGGTCCTCAAACGACGTTCAAGTCTTTTACGGCACAATTGCCTCTGGCAATCGAGTGATGCGGTCTGGTGTAGGGAGGGATAGGCTCAGAAAGGAGTTAGGGGTGCTGTGCTTCGAGATGGAAGCAGCAGGCCTAATGGACAACTTCCCATGTGTTGTGATACGAGGAATATGTGATTACGCAGATTCACATAAGGACAAGAGATGGCAAGGCTATGCCGCAGCTACAGCAGCAGCATGTGCTAAGGAACTCCTCAGTATTATGCCTACAGAACACGTCAATGATTCTCTAGTAACGGAGCTAACACTGAGCTTACCGCCGCCGCCGCCGAATCGCAACCTAATTGTAATACCTCGTCAAGTGCCTTTTTGGATGTTAACTGTCGGAGAGCCAGGCCATTATCAAGACTACTGGCACGACCCTAAACATATCACGCCAAGGATGGAGAGCAGACTAGCCCATTTCATGTAGCAATACCGTAAATTTATGAGTGTGGAAACGAATGGAACCACAGATTCTGTCCAAAAACAAATGCTCTTTAGAGTAATGCTGAAAGCAGCCGACAGTTCCATGGTGGCGAATAACGACGAAAAGCGGACGCTGTTACACTATATGGCCATGAATGGGGTTACAGACACGATCCAGGCAGTGGTCGAGGCGGGATTTGACGTCGAAGCCAGAGACTCGGACTACCGGACGCCTTTGCACTTAGCAGTGATAGGCAATCATGCCGAAACCGTGGACGTGCTTGTCGAGAGATGCGGAGCCAATGTGCACGCTCAGGACTTGAACAAACTGCTGCCTTGGCACTGTGCAGTAGCCATCGACTTGGACAATGGTATCGACAATAGCGACAGAATATCATCCAAGATGCAGATCTTAAGGCTTTTAGCAGCTCATACCGACCTAGGCAAGGTATCTAGCCGGGTTGCTAAAGGAATACTTCAACGCCTGAAAGATGATCCTACAGCAGACATGGAGCTTAGGGCCTAAGAGACACAAAGTATTGGCCCAATTCATGTGGAAAATAGTGGTCTCACACAGGGACGACCTCATTCACAAGCGGTTATTGCAAGACCTTGTCCAGGAGCTTGGGAACTTCGCAGTCGATGTTGTATTAGCAATGTCCGATTACAACACAATGTACTAATTTGTTTTGAACACATATGTTTGGATTAGTTTCTACTCCTCATTGCTGCGAGGGAAAGAAATCTATTGAGTCTGCTCAAGGTGACCCTTTCAGAAAATCAATCCTCTATCGGTGATTACAACATTGCCTACTCGTTGCCCGATGAAGTACCATTCTGTGCCGGAGCAGGCTTGCGCTGCTTCGGTTCTTTCATCTCTCAGTCTGTCTCAACACTCCACACCCTCGCCAGCTCCCTATGTACGTGTCCCTATATCCGCGCGGTGTACAGCCGTCTCGTACAGATGCAGCCAGAAGGTCGACTTGCTGGACCAGGCGCTCCAGTATTTGGGGCACTGGGGGTCCTCACAGTATTATGCCCACCGACTACCCAGTATCTCTTTATGAGCTGCTCCTGCTCGTTCCCTTCCTCCTGCTGGTCGTCCCCCTCGTGGCATACTGATGTGCACTTTTCCTCTGAAGATGAGTCCAGAGATGAGAGCCAGCGCCTCAGAGTTGGAGGAAGTTGATGCCCAAGACGTGGTTGGTGGTCTCACATTTAAAGCTGCTGAGTCAAAGCTGTTTACGTTCTCTAGATCAGAGTCTGTAAGTCACTTCACACCGCGAGTATGGAACACTAGCGAACAGAAAATGGAATGTGCGGACCCTAAAAAGCCGGCGATTTAAAAAAATAAAAAAAATAAAAAAAACAGAGAAGAAGAAAGCAGCCAAGTAAATATTAAATTGGATTTATCGATACAGCAGGTATCCACCCAAAAGTATTGTAAATCGTCACGCTTCGCATGTTCTCTGCAGAACTGTATCTTACCGTAGCCAGTCTTACCTTTACTCTTGCCGTCTGTCAGATCCTCTGCTCCCATCTGTGCGACAGTATAGCATGCTTCTTGGGTATATCGCCTTCGAAGAACTCGGTCAGGCTGAAATCGCCATCGTTGTTGTACTGCAGCAGACGCATTATTCGACTATGTTCGAGGGTCGTAAAATCGTAAAGAGGAGGGTTCTCGGTAGCTGAGGAGCCGTCGAAAGAGCATAATGCGGAGTGAGGTTAGACAAGACGTCGTGTTGAGGACTCAGCTGAGCGACATCGTTGTACATCACTGGAATCGCGCTAGATCGGCTAGTCGCTCAGGCTGGAATTCTAGATACCATAAACATAAGTTACTCAAAACCACTTTGGATTGAGCATGATTTGTTCTTATCGTCGAAAAGGAAGCTGAAGGAATTCGAGAGTAAATGATAAGAACAAAAACCTAGGATCCTAAATTTACATTCAATCTTTGGAGTTCGAGCCTCTAGCCTTAAACTTAGGCAGCTGTGGATCGACTTGGAGAGGGAGGTCAATGTAACTAGAGAGGTTATATTTCTCTCCCTCGGTGAGCTGATGTTTCTTAAATGATTGTTCTTTTAAGGAGAACGTTTTATATAGCTAAAAGGCGTGGTTTGAATTTAGTTAAGGAGCTAATGTTTCTCTAGTGATTCTAAGGTAGGCGTTTGATATCGTTCGAGAGGCTAGTTTTGTTTTTGTTGCGGAGTTGAAGTAGTGTAAAAGCTCGGTGCTTCTCTACTATTAAGATTTATAATCTCGATGAACGATTTTGGCCGGGACGGAATTTGAGGTTAGTGATGAAGTTGTGGATATGTCGGAGAAAAGTGAACTTCACTTAGCGCTAAACGCGTTAGAGGCGTCGAATCAACTCCGCAGATCTCTAAACTCTAGTAATGAGGTGTTTGGGTCTTTTGGAATTGTTATAGAATTTGCGATGTGAATCTGGAGTTGTGGTGGAGGTTGACAATTGTTGTTGTTGTTGTTGTTGTTGAGACGAGGCTGTAGCGAAGCTCAGAACAGTGGGGCGCATATACATGCGCGCTAGTGGTAACTGTAGACAGCTAGAGAAGAAATACGGAATACTCCACACTTAGAAATTCAAACACGTTACTCAATACGCATATCCACACAAGCAAATCAAATCAAGCATTGAAAGTAAAGCAAAGCAGTCGAGGTAAACAATCAGACCATTAGAAAATGGAAGTCTATGAAAAGGCATGGGGTCCGGACCACACGTCAACGCTCGATACGGTCAATAATCTGGGTATCCTTTACAAGCACCAGGGCAAGCTAGTCGAGGCCGAGCAAATGTACCAGCGGGCGCTGCAAGGTTACGAGAAGTCATGGGGTCTGGACCACACGTTGACGCTCAATACGGTGAATAACTTAGGGATCATCTACGCCGACCGGGGGAAGCTAGCTGAGGCCGAGCAGATGTACCAGCGAGCGCTACAAGGATTTGAGAAGGCATGGGGTCCGGAGATCACACGTCGACGCTTTCTACGGTCAATAACCTAGCAGTCCTCTACAAGCTTCAAGGCAAGCTAGTTGAGGCCGAGATGTACCAGCGGGCGTTGCAAGGCAGTATACGAAAAGGCAATCGATCCAGATGATATCACCAACCTAGCGCTCAATACCTTCATGGAGTTTGGTCTACTCTTCGAATATCATCCCGGTTTAGCAAAGGCTAGTACTATGTTTTGAAAGACATTGCGTGGGTATGAGAAGGTCTTCGGATTTGATCATGTCAAGTCTGAGACTTTGCGGGATAAACTATGTGCGTTAGATGCCGCGTTGACTAAGGCCGGAGTAGAAACAGAAATTAGTGCAGAGGACCTGTTAATAGGATAGTCGCCTGGTAATAACAAGCCTTCCTTAATATCAAAACGGCACAAGATATTTTAAAAACTTGGCTTAAGCTCCCGTCCTTGACCTGTGGCTCTACAGCTAACATCTTAGTTTCACTTTCTTAGTTCTACTCTTCACATACTTAAAATTAATTAAATAAAGCGAAATCAAACCCGGTTAAATCCCTCCGTCGTCTCTTTGAATTAATGCTTGTGGATTTCGACAGTGCCGCCTAGAGAATATCCTCGATAAACGACGTCACAGCTTTGATTGCGGAAAGGGGCGCAAAGAGGTCACTCCAACAAGTCTAATCCACCTATCATATTCACTATTAACTTTAAGTACCTTGAGTCAAACTCAAAACCTTCTTGATATCAATCACACATCCCACTCGTTTGAAACATACCCCGCACGTAACATCTTTTCGCTCTAACCACCCTCCCCTAAAACATTGCAAAACTTGCTTTTGTTACGCATCGGAGGAGAGCCTAACATAGGAAAATCGCAGCCTATTAAATAGGAAGCTAAGCTTAGGCATCAAGCAGGTATCTTTGTTGGGATTTCACTAATCGCAGCCGTGCTACAACCTCTCCTTTAGAAGGAAATCCCTTGGATTAGATTGGACAAGTACTACAGCCACAAACAAATCACTTCTGTCCATATGCGTGTGTAGATAAAAGCCAGGACATGCGCAGGAAGGGAATCTCTAGTTATTCTAAGGCAGGAAACGATCTATTTCTCAAAAGAATGGGACCCCTTTGAACCTTGCCAACCAGGGTGTCAAAGCCCCCAATCAGTATTAACCTGTTAGTCAAGAACCGATTGATTTATCAAAGGATAGAAAATTTACATATAAAACAGGACAAAAGAGTACTGGAACGACCAAAACGACCAAAACGTGCCTTCAAGTGATCTTACATGTGATATAACTTCAATCTGAACTCTTTCCTGCCATATATGCCTTAATAAGATCCTCATGTATATCAGCCTCATTAACCCAGCTATTATCCTCCCTTCCCCACTCAGATCTGTGTCCTCCTCCTCCCCCTCCGGCACCTCGTCGTCCTTGAGAAGTCTCTTTATGTAGAGATATCCACGAGCATGTTCATTCAAGACCTTTACAGATTAGGCGCAAGACTTGCGCCGATAGTAAACCTTGCAAGCAACTTGTTGGAATGGTGGGCAGGCAGCAATGTAGCTGAGAAACGTTACGATATCCTTATTCGTCCGTCGGAGAAATATTGCTTTCCTCGCCTTGACGGATGTAATCGATGGGTTACGAGGTCTAATAGTATCTGATAATTCATACGGAGCCTGACAGGCGTGTCTCGGATAATGCTCGTGGATGTAGTGGTATCCTCCTAAGCTGTAGCTGGAGTGGGGGGGGGGGGGGGGTTGACTAGTGCTCTGACCACCAGGAAACCGTTTCCCCCCTCCCCCGCGACTTATCTTCCTAGCCAATCTGTCGAGACGCGACAACCATTCAAAGTCTGGATGCGGATATCCCATGTACACTCCCTATCATTGGACTCTGTTTGCCATTTGCCAGTGACTCAAGAGTTTGGATAGCAGGGTCTTGAGTGGAAAGCGGGGTTGAAGCAGCACTTTGCCTTGTTGGCTGAGATAGCTTTGTGCATATTGTTAAGGCCCGCTTTGTACAAAACGAGCAGCGTCCACCATTTAACCTCGAGCATCTTGACATTATCGAAGCTTTGATTCTGGTGTGTGTAAGTCCGCTTCATTTCTCCACCATATGACAGCTAATCCTCAGAACTATGCAGCTTATACGTCCTTTTCCTAAATAAATATGTCTTCAAGGACATTCTCAACAGCCCTTCGCTATGCAAAAGCGCTAAACTGGAGGCTAAACGGTACCACGCAAGATATTGAATAGGCGAAACAAGCAATCGAGGCGACTATCGACCAAATCTCGGCACTTGCTGGCAAGGTAGATAGTGCGGTCATCAAGTAAGTTAACATGCATCTTCGCAACAGTTATATTACTCTAACAAGATTTAAAGCGGAGACCCGCATCCTAATGGCGACGACCCTATACACGTATCACGTGTAATAGGAAAGAGGAGTTTAAAGGGCAAGAATCGTGTTACTTCATTTCACGCCTACCCAAATAGAATGGTGAAGTTCTCAGACAAGTCACTGCCAATTGTTCAAATTGATTTAACTGGCAGCACAACGCCTGGCACTGGGGCAGTAGACGGGTTGGTGGATGAATTGCATAAGACTCACATAGGGAGTAGCACGACGGCTTGGAGTGAATGGGCATGAGATGCGAACCGTAATCAATGGGGAAGATATCGTATGTCTCAGGGCGAGTACGAGTATGAGTGGCGAGACCCAGAGCCTTCGGGAAAGGGCAAAGGCAAGCGAAAGTAACCATCGAGTACGATCACATCACGTCATATGATGCCTAAATTTGGATAGCGTAAGTAGTATCAAAGCGTCTTGAGTTTGAAGTTAAAAAAAGTCACTATCTTGACAATACGTTCTCTAGTGATGAATCTGTATAAATCTGGAAGTAGTACGAGACACACTATGAAGTAGACTGTTCCTTTACCTTGAGTCCAGATAATCCTGTTCATGTCGCGCCACTACACCACATCAACTTTTTGGTGGCGCACCTCGGAGGAGCCACGGATCTCCAAGGAGCTCTTTCGCTGTCTTCCTGTCTTCCGGCACCCACCGAAGCATTTTACTTACAAATTCTAAAAATAACTGTCTTTCTTCCCCTTGTAGAGATGGAGTACTATCCCGTAAATTAAGATCTCCTAAAATAAGGTCTTTATATAAGAACTCGCCTTTAATGTTGTTAGTATAGTTATGTAAATAGAGATAACTAGGGTGTAGTCGAGGAATATCTTACTATTGGAGTTAAAGAAAGGGCCTCCAAAGTAATCATTAACACTCGTACAAATTCTGCCTTTAGAGTTTTCAATCGGAGGTTCCTATTTCCAGTTACGTGCTTCTCTTTCCTGATCAAGAAGTTCTTGGGGAGGATAGCCTAGGAGTGCTATTATTTGTGCAAAATGTTTTCGACAATTATACTTTCCATCGTTTAAATGAATCTATCTAAATAGATCTTTATTCTCTAACAGATTCCAGATCTATAATACTGTGAGAAAATCTTCTATATATGCAAAGGATTAGAATAAGCCTACCAATACACCAAGATTCCAAATATCAGCACTATACGACCAGCCTATACCGAGAACGACTTCAGGAGCGCGATAGTGATTAGGCTGAATCGGATGAATATTGCGACGAGAATTAATTATTCTCTTAGCAACACTAAAATCGGCTATCTTTAGGAGTATGCCAAACGACTTCAGTGAGCCAAATTCGTTGTGTGATCGATAGGTAACTCGACCATCTTTGATCTTGCGAGCCATAGGATTAGACTCTTACGACCGGACAAAATCGTTGATTACTAAATTATCCTCGAATCCAACCAAGATATTGTCCGGTTTGAGATCTACTAGCGTGAGACAAGAATTAAAAATGCTTCGAGGTCATGGCATACCTGTATGGACGACATGACACTCGGAGTGAAGATAATCGAGTCCCCGTAACAAGAAGGTCAAATAAACTTTAAGCAAGGCTAAAGAGAGCTTCCCATTTCTGCAGCGCCTCTAGAACAACCACAGTGGCTCCCTCATGGGCTCATAAACCAAGCATATATGTGAGCCGTCTAGACCCGTCGTTTCGAAGCTGTCGAGAGGAGTTCGCACATATGGAAAGCCTTCGTGCAGTGGGTTCGTACTAGCCAAAGTTTCAGAGATCTGCAGTTCATGCTAAGCGGTTTCCTTGTTGACGAAATCGTAATTGTTGATCTTTAAGGCCACGTAAGGTTTCGACCGCCATCTCCAACTATAAACGGGTGAGCTTTATAACTATCAGAGCTAAATTGCACTTACCGGCTAACATCTCGAGCGAGCCAAACAGTAGAACAGCTACCCCACCCAAGCTTCACAATCGTTTTGTACCTCTTATTAAGAACTTCGCCGGGATTCGCAGGATAAAAATGGTGGGGGTTGTAGTCTGGGATCTGCTCTTCCTCGATAGCAGGTTCCGGCGGAAGGATAGTAGATGTCTCGAGAGGTGCTGTCGGAGCAATTCGAAACGCTCTGTAGGCGGAATTTACCAGCGTTGTTGAGACAGGTCGCATGTTGAGGAGTTCCAAGGGATCGCAATGCGAATATCAGGACGAACTTCTTTCTCAATGAGAATGACCTGACAAACATTAACTGGGAGGATCGCTGTGCGTGTGCATGGGGAGGATTGCAGGGCAGATACCCACTGGCGTAAGTAGTGCACTGAAAATGAAATGTCGATGCACGTATCAAATATGACTAATCAATGACAAATGAGGATCTCCTCTTAGCTCGACCCCCGTATTACTTTCAGTGACCCTGCCGTCAGCGAATCACAGCTGTACGCCTGAAACAACCAATTATATTCTCGCGTAGAGTCGGCACGAGTTACGCGACCGAAGTCAAAATCTAACACAGTGGTCACTGGACCCCTCAATTGCTGGCATGCAGGCTGCTTCAAATGCTCACCGAGCCAATGCAGGGCCCAATTGGCTACTTGGCTACGGTGAAATTTCAACATCTGTACTGCTGCGCTCTTTTTTTTCTCAGAGGGCCATCACAATGTTCGGTAACATTGACGTTCTTGAACATTAACTTCTCTACATACCAGATTCCGCAACATGTATTGATGTTGATCACCGTCCAGCGTCCGATATTTTCTCACAGACTGTCTCGAACTTGTTCGTCCATCGAGTTGTGATAAAGATGTATGGCACACGCCATTCCGATCCTAGATATCAGGCTGGCAACCAACGTCTCCCGAATCGCAATCGC